>JASANA010006150.1:0-23297 GCA_030248095.1 Ptycholaimellus sp. GST1_10 | reverse complement strand
TTCGTGTACTCTGGATCAGGGAGAGAGGCAAGGAGGTTGAGGGCCAGGAGGTTTGTGCGGCAATCGCGGGTATGGTAGGCTTCATCGCCCAGCCTCTCCGACATGATGGCCACTTGACGACAACAGAAGTCGAGGGCATCCCCCAGCGTTTCTCGACTCTCTTTAGCCGCCTGTCATATTATCTATGATTTTCTGAACTTCGTCCAAATGCAAGGAGTTTTCAGAGTTTTCAGTCCACGAAAAATGGGAGCACAGTTTTATCACCAAGGCTTTTGGCCTCCTGTCAACAGTCAGCCACAGATGCTGAAAAGAAAAAAGGTCCTGCAAACTATTAAAAAATTGCTTTCGAAAAAAAAATTTATTTTCTTAATAGCTTTTGATCAAAAATAGACGCGGTATATCAAATTTTTTTAAACTATATCAATACAAAATTATAAATTTGAATGTATTTGTCGACAAGCAATCGATTTATTAAGCATCAAAAAATTAAACATCAAAAATCATGTTCCTTCCACCACTATCTATTATCCACTATCCATGAAAAATTACGGTTTTATGCTTGCAATTTTTGAGAATTTTTGCATTTTTTGTTTTTGTATTCACATTTTTCCACGTGAAACAAGCTATGCAACCTGGACGCCTTTTCCGACAGCATAGCAGAGGGTTTCGTCGGCGGCTTCCATTTCCTCCAGCAGTTGGATCAGGCGTTTGACCACTCGCACCGCGTTCCGTGTTTCGCGTTTCTCTATTAGGTTATTCACTGAATCGAACATGTCTCGCGCCTTTGTTACCTTGAAAAAAATGTTTCAGTTGTATTTCAAGCTGCAACTTGGATGCTCAATTGCAATCTCATATTCATCGACTTTGTCCATTTCGATCAAGCGAAATCTCCAATAAGTTCAAAAAACGACTTATTTTGACCCAAATTTCTGAATAGAGTTATTATTGCATTTTCTGAATTGGGGCCGTGCGAGTGGAGCGTAAGCACGGTCTCCTCTTAGCCAAGGACAAACCCAATTACGGATTTTGAAATTATGATTGGCTGCCAAATATTCCAAGGGCAACTTACAGAACTGCTACCGGGGGGGTGATGATTTATGTGCGAATGATTTCAAACAGTTGTAACTCTATATCAACGTAGAATTTATTCACAAAATTTTATCAGAAGATGATCCTAGGTGCCCACTATACTGTGTTAAAGTTCAGTGCCAAATGGTTTTAAACACGTGGTTTTATGAAAAAATTTGTAACACCAGCCAAACTATGCGATGCTCGTGGTGCAGGCCAACTCTTTTATGGCAAAATGATGGGTTTCCCTGGATATTTACGCTTCATCAAAATTCAAACAACAAAGGTATTCAATAAATCCCTGGCTGATTACATGTCGATTAATCGGAGGAAAAATATGCTTAAAAATCTAAATAAATATTCGGAATTTTCAAATATCTTATATTTTGCCTAATGTATAACTATTGAATAATTTTTCAACAATTTAAATAAAACCATGAGTTTTAATACATTTGGTGCAGGAGTTTAGCACAATATAGAAGACATCTAGGAGCATCTTCTGATCAATTTTCTTCAAAAAATATTGAGAAGATCAGGAGTTATAACAGTTTGAAATCATTCGCGCATAAATCACCACCCCCACGGTAGTAGGCTCAATGGACGCAGCTAACACAGAGCTTCAATCATAAAAAGTTTGGCAAATTTGGTTAAGAATTGGGCAAGTTATGGCTAAAAAACTTTAAAAAAAGTGTCCGTCCAGTATCCGTCCGTCGTCTGCCGTGCACTGTCCGTTCTGTTTGGCACGGGGACTGGCAGGGTCTGGGGCTCCAGTCTCATCGTCACTATAGTTTATTGAACTTGGAGGATGGCATTAGGCCTCCAGAATTTTGACTTTTGGTCTCCTTTATGCTGAAATTGACATATGAAAATTGGTTAAACTTAAGGGGGACCCTCACAAACAAAATCCAAATTCATAAATATATTTTGCTACGATGCGTGTAGGTCAAAAACTACACAAAAACTACACATTTTGCCATGATGCATGTAGGCACAAGCAGCTCATCATCAGCTTCGTCTTGGGGCATTCTGAAGGGTTTTAGCCTTTAGGCCTCAATAGCATCCCCATATCTGTAATTTTGGGTTTAGATTACGAATCTTGTGCCTATTTGCTTCCCCCTTGTCATCAAGGGCTTATACCAGGCCATGGTGTAAAGCATCTCATCATCAACTTCATCTTGGGGCATTCTTAAGTAAGGTTATTATGACTCAATAACTTCACTATATAGGTAATTTTGGGTATAGATTTTGAATCTTGCGCCCACTTGCATTGGAAGAAGATCACGAGTCTTTTGTCTACTTGCAAAAAGCGTTTGGGTGTAGAAAGTGGAGGAAATTACTTAAACTTGAATCTACGATTCAGTGTTTTATTCTCTCTTAGCTGGTCTCTTTTTAATGCTTGCACCTAAAATAGCTTGGGCATTAATGTGATGAAATTTTATTTGATGAATTTTATATTTTTGGTTTTTTTATTTGAAATTGATAAAATTTCATCACATTTATGCCCAAGCTCTTTTAGGTGCTAGCATTAAAAAGAGACCAGCTAAGAGAGAATAATACACTGAATCGAATATTCCCAGTTTCTGTATTTGTAAATTCAATAGCAAAATTATTATATTTTCATCACATTATGAGGGGATTTTGCCTTATTGCTCCAACTACTGGCCCAGGGGAACTTTTCCGGCTGACTCCAAGGACCCCCCCAAGACTTACACCCCCCCAATGGGGTTACACCCCCCCCCCCCCGATGAATTACACCCCTCCCCCAAGAATTACACCCACCCCCCATGAATTACACCCCCCCAAAGGGTACTATATTGAAAAAAAAATTTTAATAGCTTAAAATACTCTTCTGTACATATCTCGAAATTTAAACTCACGGAATTTTCATGTAGATGATTAAATACGTACTTTTTTTTACAAACATAGTTAGTCTATACCGGATGGCGGGCGCATGCCTACCAGGAGTAGGGGCTTGTCCCCTACCAGTAGTACCTTTCAAGATTCCAACTCAAAAGCTTAGACGCATGCTCGTCTTCGACGAGGTCATGACTGTGGCAGTACCTACTAGTTTGTCTATACCGAGTTCATTGATGTTTTAAAGTGCTCAACTCGGTAAGGACTAACTAGCAGGTACTGCCACAGTCAAAGGACGAGCCTTTTAGTTTTTGTGTTGGCTACGCCCTATATAGCGGTATAGACTAACTAGTAGCATGACGAACTCGGTATAGGCTAACTATGTTTGTAAAAAAGTAGGTATTTAATCATCTACATGAAAATTCCGTGAGTTTAAATTTCGAGATGTGTAAAGAGAAGTATGTTAAGGCAATAAAAAATTTTCAATATATATGCCTTGGGGGGTGTAATTCTTGGGGGGGTGTAATTCATGGGGGGGTTAGTTTGGGGGGGGGGGTGTAAGTCTTGGGGGGGGGTTCTTGGAGTCAGCCACTTTTCCTTTCTCTCCCCTTTTCCTTTCTAATGCCTGGTCTGCTAGGCTGGATCTCGGATTAATTGGTAGCACGACAATTCCCCCTGCAACGACCCCTGACAATTCCATTGAACAATCCCCTCGCGCAACTTCTCCCCAACAGTTCCCCCGCCGATTCCCCTCGGATAGTTCCCCCCAGGAAAGTCCCCCCCCCCCCCCGACAATCCCCCCACAAAATTTCACAATATCACAATATCAGTCTCCAATCGGAAACTGACAAAGAATAACTAGAAAACGACAAAACATATAACTTTAAATGAGAACTCTACCTTGGCCCAAACCTCGGCGTCGTAGCAGTAACAGTCGGGCGGACAGGTGATGCCATAGAAGGAGGAGAGATGTTGGCGAGCGAAGTCACGGGAGGAGAATTCGTCATGGATGCAGGGCTCCATGTGGAGGGTGTAGGCGATGCAGATCTCTTCCCCGGCCGCGATGCTTCGATTGGCCAACACCACCATCACGTCCTGCTAATTGTGGGGAGTGAATGGACAATTTGATGATGGCATCAAAAGCGTTTGTGGGATATTGGGTAAAAATTTAAGTGTTCATAGATTTTCTTTGTCTGCAGAATCTCTTTTTCCGCTTCCCATCTCCCAATATCCGCCAATGTGAAATTGCGGGCAAGTGGGGTTTCTTAGGTGAAATATTTCCAACGACAACTGCTAAGCCTAAGTCTAGGCAAATGCCTACGAATAAGCAGAAGCCCAAGCATAAGCCTAATTCTGAGAAGAAAAAGGGGGAAGAGAAATCCCCCCGCAACCGGAGAGCGAAAGATTCTGGCACAGCAGTCGCTGCTTTCCGTCTGCTCATCAGCACCTGCGCTTTCTCGAAGGTGGGACAGGCGTTTGAGCGGCAGGCGTGATTGAGGCGGGAGACGCGGAAACCCACTCCCTTCGACAAAACGTTCACCTGCACAATGGTTATCAGGAGAATATCGAAGGAGGAAATATATGGTATTTTGATGATGATTTGATTTATTGATTTGATGCTACAATGTGCCAGCCTTTTGCGCTTTAAAATTGCTAGCCCGTATTTTTACTCCTATATTAAATTAATTTTTTTAATTTTTTGGATTTGTACTGTTTTTAATTCTATTCCACAAGAAATGCACAAAACGAAAAGCACTCTTCACCCGGTATTTGACTTCCATGTCAGGACAGTCCTTTGGGGCCATGCTGAGCAGCTCCTTGGCCAGGGGTCCTCCCTGCCGGAGCAGCTCTAGACACTCGGAGCGCTTGAAGAGTCGCTCCACCATGATGCGCTCGTTGCGGGCGAATGGGCGCAGGGCACGGATGCCCCGGCCTTTCTGCTCGCTGATGAAGACCAGCTCCCAGTCCCTGCCCTCCTCGCCAGAGCCTAGGCTGCACCTGTGGAGGCAAGCAAGTTTTTAGGGAGCATTTTCAATACAGGGGGGAGGCCTTTTCCGTACGGCTAACTTTAAAAATTTATTTCTCCAGCCCACCAAAAGCTAGAGGGCTGAAAATTTGCATGGAAGTAGTTCCAACCCTCAATGATCTGCAAAAAAATTTGCTGCTTAAAACAATAAGTTGAACTAGAGAAACAGTCATTTTCGTAAAGTCACTCAAAAATCGGCACACCTCGACAGTAAATTTTTTTCACCTGAATTTGAGGCTTGATTTCTCAGCCCCATCAAATCCGTTTGAGCCCAAAATTTCACACAATTTAGTCATAAGTGTCCTTTTTATCTTTCTAGGTGCTCCCTATGTCGAGAAACAGCTTTCAAAGTAAAACAACCTTTTTACTTTTTCCATAATTTCATAGTATTCTCCAGCTGGACTGGCCCTTAACCATAGGAAAGGGGGAAAAGTGGGGTGTACTCTGAAGGCTGTTTCTCAACACAGGGAGCACCTAGAAAGATAAAAATTTATATGTAAGTTAAGGACACTTATGACTATATTGTGTTAAATTTTGGGCTCAAACGGATTTGATGGGGCTGAAAAATTAAGCCTCAAAATCAGGTGAAAAAAAAATTCACTGTCGAGGTGTACCGATTTTTGAGTGACCTCACAAAAATGACTGTTTCTCTGGTTCTACTTGATGTTTTAAGCCGCAAATTTTTTTGCAGATCAATGAGGGTTGGAACTACTTCCTTACAAATTTTCATCCCTCTAGCTTTTGGTGGGCTGGAGAAATAAATTTTTAAATTTAGCCGTACGGAAAAGGCCTCCCCCCTGTAAAGATCAAGAATCAGGAAGAAAAGGGGTTCACTGGAATTTTTGAGAAAATGAAATAGTTTCGAGAGATACATTGCGGTGCGAAAATTCTACTTTGGTATGAGGTGCAGCTATTCAAATGTGGAGGACGACGAAGGCGGGAATGGGTCAACTCGCTCAACTCTTACAAAATCTCTATTAATGGTCTAATACCTGTTTTTAAACATAACCGAAAAAATTAAATCGGTTTGCCTAGGTATTCCAAAAAGAAAAAATTCTAACTTCAAGCATTATTATTCAAGATACTGACCTAATAGTTGACCAAAAATAAAAAAAACCAGCTGCGATGGCCTTGGCCTTGGCCGCCCTTGCTGCGGAGCTTCCAGTCAGCTGCCTGACACTGGCGAGAGCAGTAGCGGCGGCGCTGGCACTGTCCACAAACCTGCTCCGCCCCTTCCTTCAGGCAGTAGGCGCACACTCCCAACATCCTCCAAAAATACCCCCAGACTATGCTCAAGAACCCGCAAACAAGAAAAAATTCAGGTTCTCTCCATTTATAACCTCAAGTGACCTCAAACCTATTGCTGGTGTTCTTTGAGAGGATGTGGCACTCCCAACATCCCCTCAAAGACACAGCTAGAGGTTTGAGGACTTTTGAGCTTCTAAATGGAGGTAACCTGATTTTTTTCCTGTTGGCGGGGCCTTGTCTGGGGGGTTTTGGAGCTAGGGTTTTCTATTATGAAGTCCTGAGCAACTGACGGGACAACAGTGGAGAGCATATTTTGTGCGACTATGCCGTACGTAACAAACGTAGCAGGCGCCCTTTCGAAATTAGAATTTTGGACAAAAATTCAGACGATTTTTGTGACCTTGATTTCAGTAGTTTTGGTTCGACTGAATCCAATTATGTGCAAAAGGTGAACACGAGATCAAAATTGCAAATTAGGCTAACTAGCTATAATTTCTTTGATAAACAAGTATATGGCGCAAAGCGCAATAGGTGACCGCGGAGCATCTTAACATGTAGCAAAATCCTAAAATTAAGCAAAAGGAAAAGTCTGTGGTTTCTCAACCAAATTCAAAAGTAAACACATATTTAGAATCAGCAGTTATGAATTGTGAACAAAAAAACTCAAGTCTTGTGGGCAATTTTCAGCCATTCAACATGACAATTCTTGACTCAAAAGGAAAAGTCTGTGGTTTCTCAACCAAATTCAAAAGTAAGCACAGATTTAGAACCAGCATACATGAATTGTGAACAAAAAAACTCAAGTCTTGTGTGCAATTCTCAGCCGTTCAGATGCTACAGAGGAAATTGGTAATTTTTTTCGGGAAAAACTTTTTCCTACTCAGGAAAGTAATGTTTCTAATGGTCCGGCACCAGCTCCACCCCCCCCAGGATCCAAGCGGCACATTATAGCTTTCAGGAAAAAAAAAGTATGTCCAGATCCGTTGAGAATTCGCCCGTGCCCAGCACTTGCAGATATACATATATATATATATATGAGGACAAAAGTTGAGTAACCTCTATAGACCGCGGAGCGGCCCTTCGGGCCGCTCCGCGGTCAAAAATGGCATGCATCATTATAAATCAAGGACTTTCTGAATAGAGTCAGCATCGCTTGAGCTTCTACATTGAGATTGACACTCCCAACTGACTGCAACTCCCAACTTGGGCTTCGAAGACTGCACGTTCCAATGCGACAACGTCGAGGCTATAATCGGGCATAGCCTTCTCCTGGAACACCAGCTTAAAACTTACGTAAAAAATTCCCATGCCCGCTTCTAGTAACTGCTGATGGCTCCATCACTCTCCATCACTCTCCATCACTCATCACTCCATCACTCTCCTACTCTGCCCATAGTAGAAGGGTCAGATCTGCACACAGAAACACCGAATTTCTCAAGAAATTCAGCAGTGAAATTTCCGCAGCGAAATTCATGGCCAAGACCGTAGTTGTTCAGATGGCATTTTCGAAAAATGTACCTAGAGAAATCATGCTGAATTTTCTCAATCCTAGCCAAATCAACTGCAGATAAGGTGTTCCATGCCTGTGAGGTGTATTCAAGCACAGGTCTAACATAGGAGATAAAAGCCTAAGTGAGCACTTGGTAGGAGGGATGTGAGAAGCACTTTTTGATCAGGTAGCATATTCGCGATGCTTTGGTGCACACTGAGGTTACATGATTAGTGAATGATGATCACTCCTAGGTCGCGCTGAACCTTCTTCTCTGCAACAGGGATCTGTTTGGGACAGGTGAGGCCTTTGCCTATCACACTTTGAGGGTGAAATTTCTATTTGCCACTCAGTAGCCCAGCATTCAAGTGCATTGAGAGCATTCTGAAGCTTCACTGGACAGTCAGAACAGGGCTTTACATCATCTGCCCATAACCAACAGCTCACACCTGCACTTGTCAGTCTCTCAACCAAAAAGTTGCAGTAAAGCAAGAAGAACAGTGGGCTATAAAATAAAGCCTTTGAATTATAAAAGGAGTAAAAAGGCTGCTGAGGCCATGAAAGAAGGCCCTACGAAATTTGGCGCTCTGGTGCTGCGACCGATTATTTTTATACTGCCGCAGTCCATAGTTTCCTAGAGCGGCTGACGTTACGAACCCCCCCCCCCCCCCAAGACTTTGCCCCCCCCCAAGATATTGGCCCCCCCCAAGATTTTGCCCCCCCCCCCCCAAAAAAATTTGGCCCCCCCAAGATATTGCCCCCCAAGATATTGGCCCCCCCCCAAGATTTGAAATTTTTTTTATTGGCTCATAATACTTCTCTGTACATATATCGAAATTTAAACTCAAGGAATTTTCATGTAGATGATTAAATACCTACTTTTTTAGCAAGTCTTTACCGAGTTCGTCATGCTACTAGTTCGTCATGCTACTACCAGGATTAGTAATAAGGCGCAAGAACTAAAAGGCTCGTCCTTTCACTGTGGCAGTACCTACTAGTTAGTCTATACCGAGTTAATTGATGTTTTAAAGTGCTCAACTCGGTAAGGTAAGGACTTACTAGTAGGTACTGCCACAGTGAAAGGACGAGCCTTTTAGTTCTTGCGCCTTATTACTACTCCTGGTAGTAGCATGACGAACTAGTAGCATGACGAACTCGGTATAGACTAACTCAGTTTAGACTAAGTAAAAAAGTAGGTATTTAGTTGTTTATATAAAAAATGCCTTGAGTTTAAATTTCTAGATATGTAAATAGAAGTATTATAAGCCAATAAAAAATTTTCACATCTTGGGGGGGCATATTCTTGAGGGGGGGGGCCAAATTGATTAGGGTGGGGGGGGGGGCCAAAATCGATTAGGGGGGATCTACTTGGGGGCAAAGTCTTGGGGGGGCCAAAGTCTTGGGGGGGGGGGGGGGGTTCGTAACATCAGCCCCTAGAGCTTTTTCGCCTTTACGGCAACTATCCCATCCAGCTCCCAATTGTTTAAATGTTTTCAGCATCGCTGCATTTGTTGGCTAATCAGCTGCACCATGGTTCCTGTTGCAAACCAGTTTCAGGCGAATTTCAATGGAGGCCAGGCTCTGTCAACAAATGGCGTGGCAAATTGCATCTAACCCTGCAAAACACCCCACTCAGCACCTCACACCACTCTCAATCCGCACAGAGCCAGAACAATGTTAGCTCTGATCGCTCTGCTTGCCAGCCTGCTCAGCCTAGCCTCAAGCAGCGTTTTTCAAGATTGCTCAGAGCAGGCATATTTTCCTCCACTTCCTCTACATTCGATTCCATCCCTTACAACCTTCCAGGTGAGCTGGAGCTCTGCCCCCAAATGTCCAATCGGTGCCTCACATTTCTGCTCTTTGTAAGGAAGCAGTTGTTGGTTGCTGTCAGGCAGCAGTCCCAGCCGAGAGGGACTAAAGCTGCCCTTCTGCTCCCTGCTCTCCTTCTATATTCGTGCCGAGCTGGGTGGGCGCTTTTTTCGCGACAAATACGCCTCCTATTGCTGCCAATCATCTTTGCCTTCGGTCCTCTCTCAGCCCTTTGGAAGGGACGCTTTCTATTGCTCGTCTTGAGGTCCGGTCGCTGGACATTTGGCGTCGCGGTCTCACTTCGCTGACCCATTGGCGATCGGCTGCTGTGGCTGAGCCAGGGAAGGCCTCACTCTCCTGTCCACCAAGTGCTGAGCTTTTTTTATCGCTAGCAGAACGCAAAATTAGCCGGTCTGCAAACTGCCTAAAAGCCTCCTTATCCAAAACTTTCTTGTAAATATTGAGAATTTCAAGAAGCATAAAGAGCCTTGAGTAATTTTGAAAAGCATCAAATAATTTTCAATAAATCTAAACTACCCGAAATTGTCGCATACTTTCGAACAAAGGCTGAAAGAATGATAGCTGGCCTTTGAGGATGGGACGAGAAAGAGGAGAAGGAAGCCTGCGAGGCTGCCCTCTGCCACCAGCTCCAGCTGTGGTTCGGCAGCCTCACTTACATCGGCTGGCAGGAGGCCGAGCTGCGCCTCATTCACAAGTACTACTGCTGCGTAGGGGCCTTCTCCTCCTTCGTTGTAGGAGGGGAGGATGAAGAGGAGTGAATGGAGGTGGGGAGAAGAGGGGAGGTGGGGGAGTGGGAGCAGGGCGGCGGCGAGAATCCCTTCAATCCCGTGGAGACCAGCTCGGAGGAGGACATCTGGGGCTGATTGAACTTTATATACAAACTTCTACGCTTTTATTGTGAAATTGTTATCTTTCTTTCAGTTTTGTGCTTGGGTAGTTTACCAAAGAATTGGATTCTTGGGCAGACTGACATTTCAGGCAAAAACAAGAAAAAACGCTAATCTTAAAAGGACTAAAAAGAAGTATGCTGCGAAAAGACGATAGCCTAAGATAAATTTAAACAAAATTTGTGAAACAAACTTTACCCCTTCACTTAATTCCAACATCTGGCAGCTATTACCAACCTCCAATGAAAAGCAAGCAAAATTCCCTGAACTAGGGTAAAAAAGGGGCGTTATCAAAAGTAACCCGACACCATCAGCAAACACGCCCAACAAGGAACGCCGCAGTCTTTTGCACCTCCAGAGCAGTGATGGCCTACCGAAAAAAAAATCCTTTTGTTTTGGGTAACACGAAACCGAATGGGGGTCCCAGCCATATTGTTTCGTTTTGTTTTGTGTCATTTGTTTTTTCGGTCGACCTTGCAACTTTTTGGCAAATTTTTTTTGAATGTCCAATGAAGGCAGAAAACATGGAAAAAGGTCCGCAATTGACGCACTCTACTTCAAAATGAGCCAATGGTTGGCCTGGAAGAGCATAAGAGACTTGACACTTGCTTCACTCAAACGATATCGACGTTGATCCACTAGAAGGCCCATTCGGCTGAACATCCGCTCAGCATCTGCGGAACTAGAGGGGAGGGAGTGCACTGCGAGTGCAAGCTGGCAGAAAAGGGACGCGGGGTGGAGGAGGCTAGCTAGAGGCTAGGCTAGCTACTACCAGGAGTTGGGCATAGCCAACACAAGAACTAAAAGGCTCATCCTGTTCACTGTGGCAGTACCTACTACAGTGTCACCTACTAGTTAAGTGCATGCTGAGTCTGGTACTGCCACAGTAGTATGCAGTGCTGTGAGGTAGAATGATTTGGAGTTCTACTCCACTTTTCACCCCACCCTCAGACCATTTACTCCACCTCCACTTCACCTCATTGGCTACCCTCCCCATTATGATTCACCTTATTCACTTTTTTCCACTTTCCGACCTTTTTTTACTTTTTTCTACTTTTTTCCACCTAAAATCCCAAAAATTTCTAAAAACACCAGATAAATGCTGAATTTGAAGCCGCGCCTCTCCCAGCACCTCAAAACAGTGGACTACTGTACATTAGGCAACACTAGGAGGCATAGAAGGCAAGCTTCAGACAGTCTTTAGTCATAGTTTTCAACTCTACAAAGACAGGAGAGGGGTGGGGGTGTGGAGTGTGTTGTGGCATCAACACGGGGGGTAGGGCCCCTATGCTTCGATCTAGGGATGGTGGAGGCAGCCTATGCTTCAACATAAAAACGATGACAAACATTTTAGAAAAAATTTCAAAAAAAATTTTTGAAAAAATTTTTGCAAAAAATGTCACGAAAATTTTTCACAAATTTTAAAAATTTTTGAAAAATTTTGAAAATTTTTGAAAATTTTTGAAAATTTTTGGTCTTAAGCGGGGAAAATCTAGGTCTGACCCCATTATAAGGGGGCCAATTTAGGTGAAAAGTGATAAAAAAAAGTAAAAAGTGAAAGTAAAAAATAGGTGGAAAGTAAAAGGGTTTTATACTCCACTTCCACTCCACCCCACGGACACCAAAATCATTTTGTTTCAATTTCATATCACCAACATTTTCTGAAAAATAGTTTTTTTTCCACTTTTTCCACTTTTTGCTTTTTTTTATACTTTTTACCTCACAGCACTGGTAGTATGTACTGCCACAGTAGTTAAAAGTAGGTATTTAATCACTAACTAGCCAGAGTTACAGGGTGTTCAGGATACCAGGAAACGCCTGACTTTGGAGGGCTATAAAACGGTTTCTAGTGTCTATGGGAATCTCATTCCAATGAGAGCATAAAATTTGAACTTTTGTTAATATTTCCACAAAAGAATGAAGAGAAAAACAAAAAAATGGGCTCACACCATAGTTTAGAAAATTGGAACCCAAAACTGGAGCTGTCAAAAATTGAATGGAACTGATTGGGTGAAGCTGGGCCACTTGGCCGGCCATCAACAAGGCAGCCCAGGCGCTGCTCCTCCTCTTCAACACAGGGGCAAGGTGGTCCAACTGGCAGACGCTCTTGGTTCCCCTGTGTTGAAGAGGGGGGGCAGCGCCTGGGTTGCCGTTGATGGCCGGCCGAGCAGCCCAGCTTCTCCCTATCAGTTCCATTCAATTTTTGACAGCTCCATTTTTGGGTTCCAATTTTCTAAAATATGGTGTGAGCCCATTTTTTGGTTTTTATTTTCATTCTTTTGGGGAAATATTAACAAAAGTTCAAATTTTATGTTCTCATTGGAATGAGATTCCCAGAGATATTAGAAACAATTTCATAGCCCTCCAAAGCCAGGCGTTTCCTGGTATCCTGAACACCCTGTAGACTCAACGCGTGAGGCAGATCACCTTAGAATTGAACAGGCTTCAAAATAAGACCATGTTCAAAATTTGTCCAAACATTTTGCATGGCCTACCGAAAAATAGCGATCCATTTGGTTTTTCGGTTTCGTGTCATTTGTGTCCCAAAAAAACAAATCCCCTACGAAAACCGAAAAAAAAACCGAAAATGTTTTCGGTTTCGGTATCGTTTCGTGTAGCTACACAAATGAATTGTTTTCGGTAGGCCATCACTGCTCCAGAGAAGCATGGAAGATCTGTCCATGTCTGTAGCGGCACCCCCGCTAGGTCCAGTCCACCCCTGTACCTGGGCTGTCTGCTTCCCCAACCCCGACTGCGAAAGCAGACTGCTGGACATCAACCTACGACTGAGCATCAGCTCCAGTCTCATCCTCTTCCCCGCCACCCGCTGTCTCCAGCTTCACCCAGTCGCCACCTACTACATGGCACCCAACGCCACCAGGCAGAGCGACCAGTCGGAGGCTGGTCATGCGCTGCTGGGTTTGTGTGAGCTCCGACTTTTTTCATAAATTTTAATGGGAATAAAAATTTCATAAATTTTCATTTAAATTTTTTCATAAATTTTAATGGACATAAAATTTTTCTAAATTTTCATTTTGATTTTTTTTAAAAATGCTAATGGGCATAAATTTTTTTTAAATTTTAAATCTTGTTTTAAAAATATTTAATGGGCATAAAAATTTTCCGATATTCTGTTTTTTATTATTTTCATAAATTTAAATGAGTATTAAAAATAAATTTTTTCGTTTGAGGAATTACCAATATGACACAGTTCTACTGGATCATGAAAGGGGAGCGTGCGGAGCTTTTGCCGAACTTTCTGGGGCCAGTCGGATTTGAGCACGCCTTGTCCATCCTCTGGAACCGGGATACTTTTAGGTGGATTCGTCTTTTTCGTTTTTCTTAGCCAATCCATGCACTGTCGTTGCCTCAGACCCCGCTCTAAGTTCAACTTCGCCCGCCTTCTATCCCCCGAGTTCCTCTTCGTCATCGCCACCTACGCTGCGCTCTGGGCCCTCCCGCATGCTCTGGCCATTCGTCCAGGCCTTCAAGCCTTCTTCGGGTTCGCCTCTCCTGTTCTTCAGCTTTCTCTCATCCAATCACTGCCACTTTTTCAGGCTTTGTGAGCGGCTTGCACTGCTGCTGGTCCGAGCTCTGATGGTGATGGCCGTTTTGGAAGTCGGCGTCTCCTCTCCTCTGGTGGAAGCTGAGTCTTTTCTGGCCTATTTCGCAGCCGGGAACGGCCTCACCATCCTCTGTCCCTATCCTGTTCGGCATTTCTTTCTCAGGCACCCTATCTGAGGCCCGCTTCTAACATCACTGATCCCAGGGGACAGGACAGGGGAGAGAAATTTAGTAGGATAGTCATCCCCAGTCCTGTCCCCTGGGATGAGTGATATTATATGAGCCTTATGGGCCTAGTGACAAAGAGTGACAGGATATGCTGGAACTGATCCACCAAGCGCCCGCCAGCCTGCCCCACAACTTCATGCGTCGCTTTAGCCTGGCCCTGAGGCGGGGGCCTGCACAGTCATTGCCCAGCATGAAAGCAGGTATTCAGGTGAGCTGGCAGCTTCGGTTTGTTGGGAGCTTTCGGCGATTTTTAAACCGCTCCAACTTTTTCTAACTGTTTCAAAATTAGTACATTTTTGAGGGCACTCAGTGCCACTATTCTAACACTTTCTAAGCATAAAGCTAAACCTCATCGCCTTAACCTAAGCCAAGCCTAAGCTTAAACTAAAGCCATTGGAAAAGAAGGTACTTTTGGAACTGTGAGGGAAAAGATGACCACTTTAAAAAAATCACCCTTTTCTTACAAAAAAGCTGGGTTATTAGTGACGATGACTCACCGCTCCAAAACTCATGAACCCCCACCCTGGACTCAGAGAATGATGAGAGAATGATAAAGGGTGTGCAGAGGGTGAGAAGCGGGGAGAAAGTGGTGTTATTGGGCGGCGGTTTTGAGTTGGAGCCGGCGGTAGATTTGCAGCTGGCCCTCACTCCGTTGCCTTCTCCCTTCGTCTCCATCGGCGCTTTCACCAGGTTTCGCGTCAAAAACGGAGGCATTGAAAGGGGCCCCTGAAATATTTCATGCAACCTGTACACCTGACTTGATAAGTTCCCGAAATAGAAACGTCTATTTGCCCTAAGAACCAGATGTATACATCGAAATTCTGCCTTTCTGCTTGTTCTCTTGTGGAAGGTGCAGAGCTGTCCTTTTCTTCTGCCGCCAATCCACCTCAGCCTCGAAGATAAGCCTCAAAGCACTGTTGGGTATTTTATGCTATAGGTACATTTTGGCTGGGCTACCAAATATGGCTTAGGTATATACTGACTCTATAAAAGGCTTGGACTTAATCACTAGAATTTGTAGAGAACTATACAAATTCCATTGACTAAGCCTAAGTCTTTTAGAGGTCAGTATACCTAAGCCAAATTTGTAACCCAATCCAAAATGTACCTATAGCATAAAATAGCTACACCGTTGCAGTCTGAGGAAGCGGCCAGAGATTGGAGATCGTCTGCGTAGTGTCATTCACTCCCAACGGCTTCGACTAAGCAGCAGCCTCAGTCATCCGCTGCGTGGAGGAACGGCAGCTGGGAATGGAGAGAGTACCGGCGTTGACCTGCCTCACTTCAATGTCCTACCTTCGCATTCTGGCCCTTAGATATCTGGCCTCGATTGGAATATTTCCGATAGGCTATTTATAAGACTCTGGAAACTTCAAAAATAGGTTTTACTCGGATTTTTGAAAGTTGGTCTCAAGCGATGCAAACCGTTTGGAAAAATACCAAAGGTCGTTAAAAAACGTTGTAATATAATTGCTCAAATGCATTAAAAAATTAGTCAGATTTGTTTTGCGGCAACACTGGCAGGTTGAATTTCATATCAATTAAAATTTTTGGCACTCTTCGAGGTCCTAAAAGTCCAAAATTTAATGCGAAATACTGGCCAATAAAAAACTAGTTCCTTTAAATATTGCCTCCACAGAGTTGAGAAGGTCAAAGTTTGCAGGGTGCACTCTGGCTGCTGGGCTCCACTAATGCTGCCTTGATTGGCGCTTTTATTGGCGAATGGCTATTCTTTTGGATGCAGACTATTTTAGTGCCCTTTTTGACACTAATTTTCTCGAATCAAATTTAAAAACGCATTTTTCGGCCCAAATTGAGCAATTCTCGCTACCGCCAAACTCTTGCCTACTGAACAGGCGCAGGGAGGTTTCAGACGCAGTGTTAACGGCTATTGTGCAGAACCGGGTCTTTTATTTTTCCTTGTGCACCGACCTTCATTGAAATTGTGTACACAAATCGTATACTGAATCTATTTAAGACTAGGCTTAGTCAAAAGGACAATGATCATGGCAACTGCTTAAGCTTTGCTAGCGAAGCCTAAAAGCTGAACGCAAGAAGTAACGGTTTAATTCTGTACAATTGTTATGTTAGGCACGCCGGCGCTCAATGTAGCCTGTTTCTCAACCGCACCTTTCCTTCTCTCTTTCATCACTTTGTTACTGAATCAATTTCGGTTAAATACAAATTTAAAAAACATCGATTTTCGTCACTTCGTCACTAGAGTCATTGACATTGAACATGAATGCACCGCATGAGCAAAAATATGCAAGGCGACAATGAACAAGGCGAGAACATCGAGCGTTCGGCATTGTGAAAGCCAATCACATTGAGGCAAATATAAGCTAGTAAGTGAAACAAAATTTCAAAATTACCAAATTCTTTTTCTTCTCTTTTCATTTGCTTTTATTGTCTCGAAAAAGTGATCAAATTGTGAACCTGCCATGAATTGTGAGTGATGTATTGTGGCTGCTGCACGAGTAACATTAGCGTTAGCCGAAAGCCTTCAAGCATAGTTTTAAACTGGTCAATGACTATAGAAAGCAAGTCCATAGAAGCATTTGGCGGGAATGGGGCGGCAAAAAGAGAAGCTCCAAGATCCATCACAACGCGAAACTGGCCCTTCAACAGTGCTGAGCTAGATCAACATTCAATCTCACCGAAAGCCAACAACCATAAAGCCTCAAACCTGCATGAATAAAGCCTTTCTGACTGGCTTTGGACGAAGGACAGCAGAACACCGTTGAAAGGAAGGCAAACAATGGGAAAGGGCGGATGGCAAATGACTGGCAAGACGGGATTTGGCTGATCAATGGCTGTCACTCTTTGGCTGACGTTCCAGCTCGTTTCCTTGGCTGAGGATTGGGCGGGAGTTTGGCTGCCTCTCCACTCTCCTCCGCCCTTCCCCTCGCCTCTTCTTCCGCCCCCAGACCTCTGGGACAGACCAACGGCGTCACACTGCGTCGAGAAACTCGTCGTCGATGTCCTTGAAAGGTTCAGCAGTTTCTACAGGCTTCCATTTACCTGACCTGCCGAACTCTGACCCAGCAGTTTCTGTGCTAGCGACCTCATGACCCAGTAGGACCCATAGAGGTGCTCGAAAGGGTTGCAAAAAAGTAGGCAGAGTACCATTCTAATTTTACCAATCCCAGGCAACAGGACAAGGGCTAGCTAGCCTAGAACATAACTCTTCCCTATCCTGCCGCCCGGGGTTGGAAAAATTTGACCGCGGAGCGGCCCGAAGGGCCGCTCCGCGGTCTATAGAGGTTACTCAACTTTTGTCCTCCATCATATATGTATGTATGTATATATTTCTGGAAATGCTGGTCCTCACCGAATTCTCAACAGATTGGGACAAACTTTTTTTCTGAAAGGTAATGCAATTTTAGGAAGATCTGGAGGGGTGGAACCGGTTTTCCGAGCATTTGAAACATTACTTATTTGGGTAGAAAGGCTTGAAAATTGCAATATACAGTTTTTGCGCTGTAGCACCTGTAATATTGAATTGCACGACAACTTGAGTTTTTTTGTTCACAAGTCGTATATAACGATTCCAAATCTGTGCTTACTTTTTGAAAATGGTAAAGAGGCCACAACTTGCCCTCTTGAGTGACAAACTTTCATGCATGACAATAGCATCAATCATCAGTAGCAGCTGAACGGCTGATAATTGAACAGAACACTTGAGTTTTTTTGTTCACAAGTCGTATATAACGATTCCAAATCTGTGCTTACTTTTAAAATGGTTGAGAAACCACAGACTTGCCCTCTTGAGTGACAAAATTTCACACATGACAATAGCCTCAATAATTAGTAGCAGCTGAACGGCTGATAATTGCACAGACGACTTGAGTTTTTTTTGTTCACAAGTCGTATATAACGATTCCAAATCTGTGGTTACTTTTGAAAATGGTTGAGAAACCACAGAATTTTCCTTTTGAGATGCAATGATCACCTTCACAGCAGAATTTTTCCTTAATTTTTGAATTTTACTACATGTGGATGTGTAAGCGCTCCGCGGTCACCTATTGTGCTTTGCGCCATATACTTGTTTAAAATAATATTAAAAAATTTTATTTTATTATTTAAAAAAAAAAGTCCTCAAGTTTAAACCTAGCTGAGGACTGGAGCCGTTGGGCGCCAGCTCGGCAGTGGGCGAGGCAGAGTCGGTGGAGTAGCGGACGCCGGCAGAGATGCTCATTCGAGTCTCCCGCTCAAAATGTTCATTATTGATTTTTCACTGAGATTAGTGGCTAATGGCAAGCATATGGAGGGGACAGAGTGAAAGAGTGGAACTGATACGACAGCAGGAGTCGACATTCCCCCATCATTCTCTACCCTGCTCTGGCTAGGGGTGCTTTCGATCAGTCGCCTAGCACTAGAGGCTGGCACAGAACGGAAAATGAAAACAGGAGAAAAGGCGGGAACCTTGGAAGATGGCTTCTGAAACTTTCTGTGCTTTGTGCGAGAATATAGGAATTGAAATGGGATGGGTGCAAATTGAGCTGGGAACTATTTTGTGCTTCACTTCGGTAACCTTGAGAGCCTCGCGTCTGCGGAACTCCACCTTGGCCATCTCGACGGTGACCCAGTTTGGGACGTCCGGGATGGCCGCGGACACCACCAGCTTCAGGCCCAGAATCACATGCTGCAATCCCTATAGACTGAGACAGCTGTCAAAGGATGCCTGATGTCAGGCGACTTTTCACCTTTTCATCAGAACATCATTGCTGCTGCCATGTTTGCTTACGCTACGTTCAGAAGACTAAAAGTGATCCTGAGCTCGAAATGATAATTCATATCCTAAGCGAGGCTTGAATCTGACCCTAGAACTGTCAAGTTCAACACAACAAATTTTTTGCGGTGTATTTGTTTGTCATTGCTTTCTTTTATCGGCCTTGCCGAAGAAACAATTAATCAATCAATGAAGGAATGGGAAATACCTCGAGGATGACGATGAAGAGCAGCTGATCCACAGGGCTCATGTTCGGCCAGAGGCGCTGTACCAGATCGGACTGGCCAATCAGGGCGCAGTTGACCATCACCCCCAGGGCACCCATCACCTCCATCGCTTGCTGCCAACAGCTGTCAATTGAGGAGGAGGTGGAGGAAGGGGAGCAGGGAACCATCCAGAGGCCGATGCTCTCCACTCGCCGGGCAAAGGGGCGTTGGAGGGTGTTGCAGAGTTTGAAGGCATCCACGCGGATCTCCAGCAGGTTGTTGGCCAGCGCCGCCACAGCCGCCAGCGGGAAGGCGGGGGAGAAGAGGAGCACGTAGCCAAGCTGGATAAACCTGCACTCCTCCTGGCTATTGTTTACTATAGGTACATTTATTAATTCTGTCTAGGCTTAGGTTTAGGCTTAGATTGAATTAATAAATATACCTATAGTAAAAATTTGCCCTCCTCCTACCTCCCCATTCGAAGTACTCTGAGGCCTCATGAAAAGGATGAGGAGAGGGGGCTAGAGGAGGGCGTACATTTCCAGGTAGTCGGTGAGCGGGGAGGCGTACTTGGGCATGAGGGACTCCAGCTCAGCCTGCGTCAGCTGCGGGCCGCTGGGCCGGAACTCGGGCAGCGGCAGGCGCGTCGTCGACGTCTTGCCTGCTCCCCGAACCTCCTCCGACTCCTCCCCACTCTCTGAGTGCCCCCATCACCGCCTTGCCTCCTCAGAGAAGCTGGATGGGCAATACCGGGAGGGGCAAAGACCTGGCCATCGCCAGGGCTGGAGGGCGAGTCGGCGGATTCCTCTTTGCTTTGCGCGCTCTGCTCCTGAGAAGGCGATGGAGGTGTGGGAGGGTGGGCACCGTGGGGGTGGTTTATTCCTAACCCTCATACAATCTACTATAAATCCAGACCTACTCAAACCTTTTATTTGTTGTATAAAATTATCACAAGATGCCTCTAAATCCCCCCCCCCCCTATCTTGTGCTAAATTTTTGTCAACAAATATTGAGTAGGTCTGGATTTATAGTAGATTGTATTAGGAGTACAAATAAACCACCCCACCCACGGTAGGATAGGATCATGGAGGTGTATTATTATTATATATAGCTCGCTAATAGGATTGTGGCAGCTCTAGCCTTGATCTGGCTGACGTGCCGTTGGAGGCTTTCATCGCTCATGGCCCTGGTCATCTGGTAGGTCATGCGACTGAGGCGTAGTCGCTCCCGCAGCCAGGGAATGCCGGCCTCGGTGATGTTTCCGATCACATGCCGTGTGATCAGCAAGGCCGCCAGTTGCTGTAGTTGAGGCTCTAATGAGAGGGGGCAGAAGAAGGAGAAAGGAGGAGAACGGCAGATAGGCGCTGCATATCCTTGAGATAGAAGGCGATGTAGAAGAGGGCAGTGAAGCTGTTCACGAACTGGAAAAGGATGATCTTGATGATCAGATTCCCGTCGTAGGCCTCGTCTGTTCGGTAGTTTTCTGCAGAGGTTCCACCCTTTTCTGCAGAAGTTTGAATAACGTAAATAATGAACCTAGGTCATTGAGCTTGCGAGCCAGTTTCATGAAACACTCGTCAGAGATGAAGACAGCGATGCCCAGAATGATCTTCGGTAAAAAGGTCACCCAGGAGAGCAGCATTATGGAATTCCCAAACTTCCTTCAAATTGTTTTTCCCTTCTGATTTAATGTCATTTTGCCAGCTTGCAAAGCAGGCGGCAACCGATCGGTCCAAGCTTGCAGGCGAAAAATGAGCATCATGATGCAGAACATGCCCAAAATGCACAGGCCAATGATAGGGTAGGACACGCAGTAGCTGAAAAATCTTTCATTTTCACTTCAGCCAAATGCAATGAGGTTTTCCAAGGAACCGAATAAGTCGACGTCGCCAGGCCGGCGATTGGGGCTCCCAGCGGCCGGTGACCGGACTCGGCGTCAGCACACCCTCAAATAGCCTTCCCTCCTCATCCATTGAGCTCAGTAGGGGCGGGTTGCAGACAAAAGTGCCCATGACTAAAAGTGCCCAGGCTATAAGCACTTTTAGTCATGGGCAATTTTGTCTTACTCCCAGTAAGGTCTTGGAATGGAACTATGTAGCCAGGACGCGGTTCGGCCAGCAGCTCCTGCTCCATGCCCAGTGTGCCCCAGGTGTAGGCCAGCTCTGCTTGGCGCCGCTTCCAGCTCTCGATCTGGGCCATCATAGATCATCACCAAATTGTGTCCTAACTTGAATAGTTTGACGATCTTTTGGCATTTTAGACAAACAATTTTTCCAAAATTTTGCAAAATCTGCGTTGGTTGGTGAAAATCGGTGTTGGGCGGTGGGCTTGGGCAAGGAGAGGACTGGACTCACCCAGATGGTGCCCCAGAGGCAGTTGAGGAGTGCAAAGGCCACAAAGCAGAGGTCGGAGACCAGCTCTCCGCGCTTCTCCGAGGAGAACTCTGCCGCTATGCCCCACCTCCAAATGCCTCCCCTTCTCCCCCTCCTTCAACCCCTAGAACCCTTCCAACCACCACATAAGGAAGCCGAAAGAGGCGGGCACAGCCAGCGCCAGCGTGTAGTGCCCGAGCCAGGCGAAGTACATGGCTATCTGTGTCCCGAAGTAGTCCTTCACCTGCAGATTCACAACTCCTTCATCCTGCTTGGACGAGGCCAGAAGAAACCTTGTCGATGGGCTGGGGAGATACGCTGTAGACCCAGCACTCCCGAAGCTCCTCCAACTTGTCGGGCTCGTGAAGCGGCTGCAGGTCTGCTATCAGACCCTGCAAAGGAGGAAAGGATATGAGTGGATGGAGGAGGATGGAAGCAGGGTCGATGGTACCAGCTTTGACAGCTTTGGTATCATCCTCCAGGATGAAAGTGATAAGGAGGGTAATAAGGTGAGCACCTTAGCCAGGAGTGCATTGACGATGCTCTGGCCTGTCCGGATGAGGAAGAGCGGGGGCTGGTCGGGCTGGGCGGATTTGAGGCGCTCTCCGCCCTCCTTCGCTCGCACGCTCTCCAGCATCTGCTTCACGATCGCCGTCCTCTCGCGCGAGGAGAGGAAGCTGGATCGGTTGGCCACGCCCTCGAAGCAGTCTCAACCAATATTTTCTCATTTGTCTCACTTTCATTCGATTGTATCCATTCCAAAAGAAGGGTTGAAACTTGAAAGAAGGGTTTGTTGTCTGAGGGTTCAGAAAAGGATATTTTCCTCTCATTCTAAAGCTATCATTTAGAAGCTAAAAGACAGTCTTCTTCAGTGAAAGGCTCAATATATGTGACTGGAACACTGGTTCCATCACATTTATTTATCCCAGCCCATCTACTGAAGCAAATATAATCGATCCAATCGATGGGCTAGGTAAGAAAGAAACTTACAGAGCTCATCGATTGCATTGATTATAACCACTCCAATCGATGGGTTTCGAGGGCTTAGACAAGTAGGAAAAAACCAAAACCTGCTTCATCGTAGACGAATTCGCGAAGGCCGCCGCCGTAGACGTCCTTCAGTCGCTTCTTCAGCTGCAGCAGTTCGGCGCCCTTGAGCAGTCTGCCGAAGGCCAATAGCTGAGGTGTGGTAGGCTGAGGGTGCTAGAAGAAGGCCCAACGAATCGTAGCGGGCGGAGAAGTAGACGCCATAGGAGTCCGTCTGCTCATGGTAGCGGACCTCCATGCGCAGCCTCCGCTCCTTCCGCCGAATCTGGTCTATGAGCCAGGTGAGGAGGGCTGCTGCGTCCGGATGGCCTGCAAAGCAAAGGCCGGACATTTCGCGAAGCTGAGGGGCAGGGGGCGGGGCGAGAGCGCAGCGAGCGAAGCGCAGGCGGTAGGGGCCGATCGAGGCCCCGGAGCCGGAGCGTAGTCGCTGCGCTCTCGCCCAGCACCCTGCCACTCAGCGGAGCGCATAGGGGTCAAGCGTGGCAATCTATATTGTTCAGGTCACTTTCCATTTTCTCCTACATTTATTTTCCATTTGCTCATCACTGCTGAGAAGGTGGCAGGATTGATAGAAGAAGAGGGCTACTGGGCGGCAGGGTAAGCAGAAGGTCGCAGTCCCTGGTGGGCAGGGCGTGGCGCCAGACCTGTGAGGAGAGGACGAGGCGGGCCGTCTTGGTGGCCAGGCGGGATTTGAGGCCGCGCACCCCGCCGCCTTCAAACAGCTGGGCCTCCTTTCTCACCAGCGG
>JASANA010006149.1:0-19465 GCA_030248095.1 Ptycholaimellus sp. GST1_10 | reverse complement strand
TTGCGAAAAATGATGGGGTCGGAGTAGTGGCTGAGGGTCGAAATACGCGTGATGGAGGTTTGACAGGCAGCATATGTGTTTCCCCCAACCAGGCATTGCATTTCACACTCTCTCCCGTCAGACGTCTCCACTTTGACCTTTTAAAAAACCCGTGGTAGCTTCTTTTATTTGAGATTTTCAGTCACAAACCTGTCCATCTACAATCTCCCAATGGCCGGCTGAAACCTTGGCCGGGTCTGGAAAGTTCACCAATGCCATGCCAGGAAAGTGCGGTGCTGCAATCGGAAAGAAGGCTGGCTACATGGATGTGAGGGAGATGGGGAAGAAAACAAGTAGCGAATTGGTCGTAGACTTTGTTGGTGCTGGCCACATCGGCTGTGGTATACTCCGTGGGATAGGGCGGCTCTACCCCCGATGTCCTGATTGTTACACCACCGCTGGGCACCACGCCGGACTCGAAGGAGCTGCCTTCCAGCACCGTGATGGCCAAATAGACCTCCAATTTCCTTCTACCACAATGTCTTGCCCAATGTTTGCGTCAAAAATGAAAATGTGAAAAAATTAGTAATTTGGAGAGTTCCGATCAGAAAAATTACTTTTAACTGGAAAATTGGGTAAAGTTGATGAGAGAGCCTTGAATGGGGAATTGAACCAGAGGGTAGTTGGGAGGCGTGGGCGTGGTAGTGAGGCTGGGCGAGCTGGTGAGTGCCTGACGACAGTAGTAGTCGTCGGCACAGTAGCCTCCAAAGCTGCAGACTTCCACCGAATCGATGGACCAGCCGCGATTGCAGTAAGCCCCGCTCAATCGTCCAGATAATGTCTCCTGAGGTCGGCAAGAGGAAAGGGAGAAATGGGATACAGCTGGACTTTGCTCTGACAGGAGCGATAGTTGAAGGAGCAGTAGCGATCGGCTGAGCACTGGCTGCTGCTGCTGCACTCGGAGTCTGGGGCAAGGGTGGTTGTGCTGGTGCTGGTGGAGGGCGGCACCACGGCGGAGTCCCGACAACTCCCCTCCACGCACTCCGCTTGCCAGCAGACCTGGAATACGTGTCATGAGGCATAACTTTTTGTGGTTTTATTTTACGAATTTCTTCACTCTAATCGCAAACTGATTTAGGCCCGTTAGAATAAAACTAGAATTTTGACAAAATGGTTTTGTAGTCGTTTTTAGGCTAAAATAAGTGCCAAAAATCTATTAAAATTTTGAATTTTTAATAAATGAAAATTTAAATCCATGAAATATAAATTTTTTTGTGTTTTGAAGTCAATATTGCAGAAAAAACAGGCAGAGGCACAAAAGAAGGCCCCACCCCGCGAGTGCCGCCTAGACTCCAGCCAGAGTCACAAACAGCGCCCAGGCTGAGCTGAACGGTGCACTGACTGCTGCGCACGTCGCAGAACTCCCAGGCCTGGCAGGGCGCCTCCGAGCGGCAGTTCCACCACGGCTCCTCCGTGCTGCTGCTCACCGGCGGCGGGGTCGTCGTCTCAGTCCCTGCATCCCAGCCCTTCTCCATCCCTGATGGATGGGCGAAGAGTGACCAGTGTCTGATTGACGGCAGACTCCATCCACGCACTGGCTTTGGTAGCAGACCGCTTGGCCTTCGAAGCCAGCGCAGTTGCCGTTCAGACGGACTTTGGAGATGCAGCGCCAAGTTCGTCTGTTGAAATGCAGAATTCTTTCTCACCAACTTCAGTGAAGGTTCAGTGAAGGCAAGGGAACGTGTCGCAGAAGAGGTAGGGGGAGCTGGCGCAGGAGTTCTGACAGCTGGGCTGCGGCTCGTAGCGGTAGAGGAAGTCCGTGTACTCGTTGCTCAGGCCGTCGATGTTGCGAATGGAGAAAGGCCGCATTATTGCCTCAGCTGGAAATTTGGGCAGAAGATTCAGGAATCGAAGCATGGAGAAGCAATTGACCATTTGTACCTTGACGTCAATTGTGTCTCTGGGCAGAAAGTGCAAGTATACCGTGATGATTGTCGCGAGCAGTTTGGTAGAAGAGGAGAGGGCAGTCGGTGGAGCTTTGCGTGTCTGGGTAGTCGTTCTCACGAGACCAGCGGCTTTGTCGAGCCACTCTGAGCAGTGTTTGTCAATCGAAAACAGGAAAAGGGTGTTTGTTTAGCATAGCTTAACATAGTCTTTTTTGTTTTCAAAACACATTAACTTCGATGCGAACTATATTTTAAGACAGTCTTTTTGAGAAGTGTTAGATTTCTTGGGGGAATGTGGACAACAATTTTTTGACCAACTAATTTTAAGACTGGGTCTTAAAAAGGGGTAAATTTTATACTATGTCCTAAAGTGGAAGCATTCAAAGTGAACCTGTTAACTCAAACAGCCATTTATGTGAAAGGACGTAGGGCAAGTTGGTGGAAATGGAGAATATCTAACCTAGATCACTATAATTACTCTAGCTAGCTCAACATTAAGTGATTTGTGAAAATTCCAACTGTGATGCAACCGTTAGAGTCTGACAAAAAATTTCGTGCCCATACATGCCCGAAAATATTTTTTCTGGGTCGCTGCATCTGCTTCAAATGATAAATCTTAAGCCGGGAGGACCACGTACATGGTCCTCCGGGAGGACCACATACATGATCCTCCCGGAGGACGATGTACCTGGTCCTCTAGGAGTTTTTAGAACTTGGTACATTTTGACTGTGGGACTGATTGACTGTGTACAGATATCATCGAAGATAAAAATGACACCCAACTGCATTTTTTGAGTCATTCCCGGATAACCCACTTGCGAGGAAACCCAGCTGGAAGAATTAAACCAATAGCTGGTGCTTTCCTTGCAAGATCACCCCAACTTTTGAAACGGTCAATAAAGCTCTCTTAAAGATTTAGCAGGGAATAACACCAGATATTTGGAATCCAAAACATGGCCAAATTATTATCAAAAAATAACATAGCCCAACCGATTTTCTAGCCTGCATCGTATTCGCCAAAGATAAGATTATATAGTGGGTTATACTAACCCAAAAAGTATCTCTTATCTATATTTTACCTGCGATTGAAGTAGGTGAAATTTTTTTATTTAGCTTAATTTGAATTCTACTTGCGACTGAAGTGGATGAAATTTTTTCTTAGCAAAAAAATAAGTTTTATATCTTAGATTGTGAACTTTGTGCACTGTAAAATTATTGTCAGTCCAATGTAAAACTGGATTAATTAATGATAAGAGAGCACCTGGCCAAAATACTAATAAGTGTATTTAAATCTGAGGTCCCGAAAAAAGTAAAATGTAGCAACATGTTTAAAAAATATGCATAGCAAAAAAATTTTAACTGACTCTGCTACCTATCTCCATTGCAATTAATTGACCACAAAAATATGCCTCAGTTTAATTTCACCTACATATGATAGGTTTCAAAAAATAGACAAAAATTTGGACTTAAAATTAAAAAAAAATTATATTTCAACTAATGGGTAAAGTCTGCAAAATTTGAGAGCCAACTACATTTTGACCAAATCAGTTGTCATTAAAGTAAGGTGCTCTCTTATGATTAATTAATCCAGTTTTACATTGGACTGACAATAATTTTACAGTGCACAAAGTTCACAATCTAAGATATAAAACTTATTTTTTTGCTAAGAAAAAATTTCATCCACTTCAGTCACAAGTAGAATTCAAATTAAGCTAAATAAAAAAATTTCACCTACTTCAATCGCAGGTAAAATATAGATAAGAGATACTTTTTGGGTTAGTATAACCCACTATATAATAATTTCATCGACTTCATACAGGGGCAAGGCCCCTATGCATGGAGACGAAGATGGGGTTGGTGATCAGCTGCTTGTTCACCATGGCCTATCCGAAGCCCATGAAAAACATACCATAATCTACATCCCAAATTACCTATATGATGCTAATTGTAGGGTCAAAAACCCTTTAATATGCCTCCAGATGAAGTTGATGATGGGCTGCTTGTTCACCACGGCCTAGTGCAAGCCCATGGAGACCAGCTGGAAGCAAAGGGCTGCCAGGATAATAATCTACGTCCAAAATTACCTATATGATGCTATTTGTAGGCACAAAAACCCTTTAGAATGCCTCAAGACGAAGTTGGTGATGACCTGCTTGTTCACCACGGCCTGGTGGAAGCCCATGAAGACCAGATAGAAGTAAACTGGCACCACAATCGTATTCTACAAGCAAAGTTAGCTATATGGTGCTGTTTTTTAGACCAAAAACCATTTACAATGCCTCAAGATGAAGTTGGTGATGACCTGCTTGTTCACCACGGCCTCGTGCAAGCCCAAGGAGACCAAGTAGAAGCAAACGGGTGCCACCATCGTAATCTACGTTCAAAATTACCTATATGGCGCTGTTATTTTGGCGAAAAACCCTGTAAAAAGCATAAATAAAGAGCTGGAATTGAAAAACATGCAAAAAACCCCAAAAAACTGAATTTTTACCCAAAAAGTTGATGTTTCGACCTAAAAACGCGGAAAATGCCCAAAATAGAGGTGCCTTGATACTTTTTTGGCCCGATTTACCCTAGAACCGTTGAGATCTCCGCCCCACAGGCAGCCAAAGTGTCTGCAACAGTGCGGACAGACGGACGGATGGACGGACGGACGGACGGACGGATGGTCGGACAGTGTGTGCCTGGACACCGGACATTTTTGCATGGCCGCAGGCCGCCTGCCGCGGAGGGCAGGGCAGTCAGAGCTCCGTAGGCCGGAGGGCATGGGTGCGGAGGCCCCGGAGTGTAGCCTAGCATACGAAGCATGCTAGGCGAAGCGTAGGGGCCGTAGCACCCGTGCCCGGAGGCCGGAGGAGCTCTGGCGCCCTGCCCGAAGCGGCGGGCGGCCAAGGCCAGCTTAAGCAGTTACCCCATTTTTGCGTCCGTCTTTCCGCATATATATATATATATGTGTGTGCCATGCCCGGCCTCTGCGGTTTTTCAACGAAATTGGCTGATTTTTTGCATGAAGGTCCTCCTAGGCGGTGCCTCGGGACCATTTTTGGCGCTTGGCGTAATTTTGCGTTTTTCGCCCAAAACTCAATTTTTTGATGTTTCAAAACACTAAAAATCGTAAATCACTGGTTTTTCCATGAAATTAGCTAAAATTTTGCAGGAAAGTCCGTCTTGGTGATGCCTTGGCACCATTATTAGGGCTTGGCGAAATTTTTCGATTTTCACCCAAAACTCAATTTTTTGATGTTTCAAAATACGAAAAATCGTAAATCACTGGTTTTTCAATGAATTTTGTTGATTTTTGGCAGATACGTCCGTCAAAGTAATATCTTGAAGCTGGCAAGAGGAAAATTTGAAATATTTATTATTTATTGATTTATAGTCAAAAACCCAAAATCTTGATGTTTCAAAAATTTGAACAAGCATAAGTCAATGGTTTTTCAATAAAATTAGCTGATTTTTGGTATCTACGTCCGTGAAAGTAATATCTTAAAGCTGGCAAAAGGAATTTTTGAAATAATTAGTATTTCTCGTATAGTTAAAAGCCAAAATCTTGATGTTTCAAAAATCGAAACATGTATAATTCATGGTTTTTTCACTGAAATCTGTTGAATTTTGGCATGCATTTTCATCTAGGTGGTGTCGCGCATCTTGGCAACTGCTGAGAATACCTTGTTTTAAAAAAGTTTTTTGGAAATAACTTTTTTAATAAGGCACTAAAAAATTTTTGTCTAAAGAGGACCCCCCACAATTCGACCACGGCGCGTCGATTGAGCCTATTTGCAGCGCTCTCCGATGTCTGTGTGACGAGCTACAGCCTGGCAAACTTTAGGAAAGCTGCAATTGGTTGTGTTGCTCGATAAGAGGGGCTTGGCGCTACCGCTCCGCTAACGCTGCGCTCGCGCAAGCCCAATTTAGTTAAAACTGCGCAAAAATTACCTGCAACTCAATGCTACAAAGTTTCAAATCAAACATTTATTCAATCATTGGCCTATAGTTGGCAGATGTGACCTGATGTTTGGTTTTGTCTGGCAGAACTGTTTTGGAACAGGGCTGAGACCAGCTGACCAAGCGGATAGGACACATTTTTAATAGACAATGGGCTGCTCTAGTTCAATAGTAAGCCCTAGTTTTGACGTCCCTCGAGGACAGCCAGGGGTTTGCTGCGGCATTCCTTTGGTCTGGCTGCTCTTTGGCCAGTAGGGGCGATATGGGGGGACTTAAGGATGTAATTGCAACGCAGCCCATGGTAATTCTTTCCCGTATCTCTTGTACGTGGCCTGAAGCTTAGTTTTGTCTGGCAGAACTGTTTTTGAACAGGACTGAGACCAGCTGACTGAGCGGATGGTTTATATTTCCGATTTTATGGCGCGAGGGAGCTGGGTGCTCAACCCTTAAAGCTTCGGCACTCAACGTGAACTGATCCATGCAAAATACGAGGAAATAAAATCTCAAAATTTTCAATTTCATGCAAAGAGTCATCATTTCATGTAGAGTCCAATAAATTAGATATTGGATTCTTTATTATAAAATGAAAAATTTGGCGAAAGACATAGTGAAATCCAAATTTCACGATGAGTCTTGTATTTCAACATAGATTTGATTACCAGACCCATCATGAACTCATTTCACGATGGGTCCTTCTTTGAATTTTAAAAAGTTCTGTTGAGTCCTATATTAAAAAACACTTTTCCTTATTTTTGCGCGGCCGATGTTTAAATTCAAAACTCTTCGTGCAATTAGGATTTCACTATGTCTTTCACCAAATTTTTGACCGCGGAGCGGCCCGTAGGGCCGCTCCGCGGTCTATAGAGGTTACTGACTTTTTGTCCTGATATGGTTGTATATATATAGATATATATATATATGTCTGGAAATGCTGTCCACGGGCGAATTCTCAACGGATTTGGACAAACTTTTTTTTCCTGAAAGGTAATGCTACTTTAGGAAGATCTAGAGGGGTAGACCCGGAATTTGAACTTTTGAAACATTACTTTTTTGTGTAGAAATGTTGAAAATTTGAGTAGGCTCAATTCTCAACGGATTTTGACAAACTTTTTTTTTCCTGAAAGGTAATAAAATTTTAGGAAGATCTGGAGGGGTGGAACAAGTCCCAGCGCATTTGAAACATCTTTTTTGGGTAGAAAGGTTGAAAATTTGGGTATGCCGTAAAAGGCTCAATTTTTGACGGATTTTGACAAACTTTTTTTTTCCTGAAAGGTAATAAAATTTGAGGAAGATCTGGAGAGGTTTAACAAGTCCCGGAGCATTTGAAACATTAGTTTTTTGGGTAGAACGGTTAAAAAACGGGGTATGTTGATAAATGGCGAATTCTCAACGGATTTGCGCAAACTTCTTTTTTGCTTAAAGGTAATAAAATTTTAGGGATATCTGGAAAGGTGGAACAAGTCCCGGAGCATTTGAAACATTACTTTTTGGTTAGAAAGGTTGAAAAATGGGGTATGTTGAGAGCTCCGCGGTCACCTATTGCGCTCTGCGCCATGTACTTCCCTCCACCCCATTCCCGGACGTTTGCGAAAGTTCAGAACATTCCCGGGGGTTTTTCTGAAGTTCTTGTGTTGGCTACGCCCGACTCCTGGTACTATTGTCAGTCCTTGGTACTCCACGACTTATGGTGGTAGCCGTAGTAGCTCCCTATCGGTCGCTACGGCCAAGATAAGCCTCCAAAAAAATTTTGGGCCCGCCCATTTTGGGCGGTCCCAAAAAGTAGTCCGGGAGTGTTCCGGCCCCATATACTTGTTCATTTTAAAATAAAGGATCCAAAGTCCAATTTATTGGACTCTACGTGAAATGCGTTTTTCATATCAATTTGCATGAAATTATAAATTTTGATATTTTTCCTCGTATTTTGCATGGATCAGTTTACGTTGAGTGCCGAAGCTGTAAGGGTTGAGCACACATCTCCCTCGCGCCATAAAGTCAGAAATATGAAGACAGAAATATCGCTCAGTTAGCTGTTCAGTCCAGTTCAAAAACAGTTCTGCCAGTCAAAACTAAACTTCAGGCCACATGAACATTGTAGAAGGAAAGGGCAGTGATGGACATTGTTGGGCGCGGTTGATAAAGGGGGAAATATGAACCATCCGCTCAGTCAGCTGGTCTCAGTCCTGTTCAAAAACAGTTCTGCCAGACAAAACTAAGCTTCAGGCCACGTACAAGAGATACGGGAAAGAATTACCATGGGCTGCGTTGCAATTACATCCTTAAGTCCCCCCATATCGCCCCTACTGGCCAAAGAGCAGCCAGACCAAAGGAATGCCGCAGCAAACCCCTGGCTGTCCTCGAGGGACGTCAAAACTAGGGCTTACTATTGAACTAGAGCAGCCCATTGTCTATTAGGCACAGCTCAGACCACTTTTTTGTCACAAACAGAAATAGAGTAAATTCCTGATATGCTAATGCTACACCTGAATAACAGTACTGTTGGCATCCTTAGTCAAAATGTACCAAGTTTTAAAAAAAACTCCTGGAGGACCATGTACGTGGTCCTCCCGGAGGACCATCCAGGAGGCCAAACCATAGCTCCAAATAAACCAAAATCATGTATAAAATGAAATTATGTAAAAATTGAACATAAAAATTATGTTTTCTGGTGTATTTTAGGTTGGAGCACTGATTTAGGGCATGAAGTCAAATTTAAAGACCAAAATTTTTTAAAGCATAGGGCAAATTTTTGACGTGCACGCAAACTCTGGGCCAATTCGTATAAATGTAAGCAACAACCCAGTATTTTTAAGATAAATACCTGCCTAAGGTAATGAAAGGAAAATGAGCAGTATTGTTATCCTAAAGAACAGGAAGTTTTTAGTGCAAAAATTTTATCACTGCCGAAGCCTCCTATGTTATAACATAGGGCTCAGTTTGACCTCCTTACAAAAATCGGATCAAAGTTAGATATGCTCAGAAATGTAGAGGTGATAGAGAGACATTTCTAGGACCAAAATTTTACGAAAAATTCAAAAATCGATGTTAAAAGTTTGGGCAATTCTGTTGAAACTTCGAAAATTGGATTTATCATTCGAAGCAGATGCAGCGACCCAGAAAAAATATTTTCGGGCACGTATGGGCATGATATTTTTTGTCAGTCTCTAACGGTTGCATCACACTTGGAATTTTCAAAATTCACTTAATATTGAGCTAGCTAGATTAATTATAGTTATCTAGGTCAGATATTCTCCATTTCCACTAACTTGCCTGACCTCCTTTCACAAAAATGGCTGTTGTGAGCTAACGGGAGAACTTTGAATGCTCCCACTTTAGGACATAGTATAAAATTGATCCCTTTTTCAGATCCAGTCATAAAATTGGAGGGTCAAAAACATTTTGTCCAATAATTCTGACACCTCTCAAAAAGGCTGTCTTAGGCAGGACATATTGGCGAACTGGACTAAACCTATAATCCTCCCAGATCTTGTCCACGAAGCTATGGTGCATGAAGAAAATAGGGTCCGAGGGCGATACTTCGACTGCATATTGCTAAACTGCTAGAGCTGCAATCATGTAGCAAGAAGCAGATGAACTGTCAGTCATGTGACCGCCGATGAAAGTGTGCGGCCCGCCGTGCATGGCCTCAAAGTCGATGCTCCGGCAGCGCGTCAGGTCACCGAAATTGTACCTTTATCGATTCCCCTTGCATCCCTATTCCAGGAAAGAGGGGGATAGGAGGACGCATTGCGCATGAGATTGTCGATGCGACTGTGCTCGTAGAGGTTCCCAGCAGCACCGGCTCTTCGATGCAGGTCGTAGTAGGCAGCGCCGCTCCCGCCCTCCACCCAGGGACGCTCCAGACTCCAGTTGTCGAACGGCCCTTCCTCCACCAGACCGTACGGGGTGCCTGCCAAGCCTCTTCATCTGAGCAGCCATTCTGAGCACTGCGGCACCCAGCATAAACTCTGCCTATCAACTTCCATAGGGAAATGTTAGCGAATAGACCTTCCTGACATGTCATTTCATTCTGCAGCTCATTCGGCAGCTTTACAAATCTCTGCTTCGCATTGCTTAGCCTTGCCTAGGTTGGAGACGTAAATTAAAAGAACCTTGACTCATTGAAGATGAATAGGTGGTACCTAGGAAATTGTGCGTGAAAAGGATGGAGTGGCTAGGCTCCGGTAAAGGCTGGTCCAGAGTGCTGTCCCAGTAGGGCAGGCTCACCCCCGGCTCCATCTCTTGCAGCGCTAGCTCATACCTCAGTAGTTGACAACATTCTTCTTTCACCCATCCTAGACAAGATAGGAGAAGAAAGACTGTTTGAGGAACTCCCGGTGGAATGGGAGGAAGGCGGGTCCCCAGTGGGCGCCGGGTGAATAGGCAGCTGTGTGATTGCGAATGATCAGCGTATAAAGGCCCTGCTGCTTCAGAGCTCGTACTGCTCGATGATAACGCTCCCTTTCTGCCAATCACCAGCCCCCTGAGCTCCAGGAAGATTTGACAAAGGCGATGGCGACCAGCTTGTGAAAGAGCGCGGTACTCCTTGCGCACCACTTGGCCACTGTCCCCGTCATCGAAGTCCAGGCCTGGGCCGCTGCCGAAAGCACCGAGCAGAGGCTCAACTGCAATCCGGTTTCTGGCTTGTCCTAAAGGGATTTCCAGAGACTACTCATGGGGCCAATGATGATGGTGGCGTTGAGACTGGAGGCTGGGGTTGTGAGGGGGCTGGTGGGCTGAGTGGTTTCGGGAGGTCCCATTCTGCCCCTGGGTCCTTTGCTGGGCTTCTTGCCTCGTCGACAGCCCTTGCCGCGGCAGTTGCGGATTTTGGCCAAGATTTTCTACAATTGCTTCAGTTTTCTTCCTTTCAGAGCAACCTATGGTTCTAATAATCTAACTTTAATTAGATTTGTATGGCCCTCTTGTGTCTGATTGCGCCAAACAACCGCAAAAAAAATTGACTCGAAATCTTTTTTAAATAAAGACTTAAAAAAGCCTTGAAATTTTTCAAGCCGTTTGGACGAGTTCGAAAGTTCATCCAACTCAGGAGGACTTGAGTAATCCCCAAAAATGTAGAAAGAACCAAAAAATGTCATAAAACTACCTAAATCATTCGGCTGACACCTGGTTTCCCCCCCAAGGCATTTACCCCCCCCCCCCCCCCACCATGGAGGGTTACCCCCCCCCCCCCTCACTGAAAGTTCCCACCCCCCATGAAGGTTCCCCCCCAAGAGTTTACATATACCCTCACACCCTGCGCTAAGGCAGCGCATAGTTGATAAGGCAGTCTAAACAGGGAAATTTGTGTCTTGGGGGGGACTAGTCGTCAAAACTCTTGGAAGGGGGAAACTCTAGTCCCCCCCCAAGACACAATTTCACCTATTTTCCATGTAAAGCCGTATCAACTACGGGCTGCATTAGCGCAGGGTGTGTGTATAGGTAAAATTAAAATTCTTGGGGGGAGGAAACCTTCATGGGGGGAAACTTGCATGGAGGGGAAACTTTCATGAGGGGGGGGGGGTTCTTGACTGGGGGGGGGGAACCAGGTGTCAGCCAATCATTCTGTGAGATCAAAACATTTTCCCAACGAGACTGATCTGCGACAACCTCCTGGGCAGGCGTGACGGGCTTGAACTTGACGGGGGCCAGACGGCGAAGTCCGAATCCTCCTCCACTCGACTTGCCTTTGCCCGGTCCTGGCGCCCCCATCACCATCGGCGCCTCCTCCACACCTCCATAGCTTTTCCACTCTTCCTTCCAGATCAGTCTGGCCAGAGCTGACCGAAAGTAGGCTCCGGAGCAGAGGGCGTGGCCCAAAGGAGTTCCTTGGCGCAGAAGCGGATCAGCTCGGCTGTGGAGAGGCGGCCACGGATGTCCCGGTCAATCTGGGAGCAATTTGGAGGGCTGTGGAGGGATGGAGGAGTAAAAGAGGGGGCCGGGAACTCTAAGTAGACGGTTGACGCAGTCCTCGATGAGCTGGGCATTGGCGGCGATGAAACCGTCGGCTGCTGTGTCGTTAGCGCTCAGCTCAAACGACTCACACAAAGCCAGGCCCATGGTTGAGGACAGGAGAAGGATCAGTACAGGCTGCATTCTGCTGCTCCTGAACAATACGTCTTTGGGATGGATTGAGGTGGTATGCAGAGGAAAACTATAAAAGCTAGCATCTGGTAGAAGTCAATTCTTCATTGGCAATTTGTCTCGTGAAACTAGAGGAAAAACTAGGCGACGCGGAATGCAGCAGTTTACGCGTGGGGGGGGGGGGGTGATGCGTAGGGCAAATTGAGGAGTGAATGAAGGCGGTTTAGTGAACTGTCTGTCCTGCTCTCTGGAAGGTTTCATTACACTGGCCCGGGCTTGTTTACGTAATTGGTCTCTAGAACACCCACACATACGACCAGGAAAAGTAGGAAGAAGAGCACTCATGTCGAAAAACGAAGGTGCAATGGTACTTTTGTCAGGTCTTTGCTTGTGAATCAGCCAGACTGAAGAGACAGTCAGAACTTGAGTGGCCTGAATAGTTTTGCAGACCATTGCACAGCAGTATTGCAGTGCATTCGTGTTTTTAAGGCGACCTTTTTTAGTTGTGAGCGAATTCGGTGAGGATGTCAATTTTCAGCCGCAAAACGTAGAAAAGTTATTTGTTTTTGGCTATTAGCATGATTTTTCTTCGATATCGTGGTTTTATCTGCATGGTTTTTTGTTACAGAATCTCATGCACCCCCAAAAAGAGATAACGACGGTGCGATGCAACTGATCTAAATACGAAATCAAAAGGGCTCCGGAAACAAATCACAGCTAGAACTCTGCCAAGGGAACATTGTAATTGATGACATGATTTCATGAAAAGATAAATTTAGGGCACGCTAAAGACCAGTGCTTGCGTCCTCCCCGCTTCCCTCATTTTCGTCTTCACTTTCCGTATCTTTACTTTCGGTGCTCTTGTCTTTCGTTGACCAGGTCCTTTGCGCGGTGCCTTGGGTCATGTCCTCCAACGAAATACAATACGTTTTCTTGGCCTTATAGGAAGCATGAAGATGTAAACCTCGTGGAATGTGGTCAATTCATCCATTGTAACCTGCGCTGCTGCCCCAGCATCAGCCAACTAAGCAATCCCACATTCATATTTTTATCTTGAAATTCCAGTTCCTTGCAGTGAACCTTGTCAGAGGATATGTTCGGCTCCGCTTCTGCTGGTTTCGCCCCACTAGTCGCAAAGTGGAGAAACACCTGAACTGTTCTATGTTTGAATTTTGAAAATAAAGAAACTAGCAGGAGAATGATCAACATCATCAAGGCTGGCCTGGCTGATGGAGATATCGTCCAGGGGCAGACCGTGCATATTCTTGGCCAGGCAGGCGAACATCTTCAACGTCCAGTTGGGTTTCTTTGCTCAGGGAAGACAAATATAGACAAAGGGTTACTTTAAAATTTAAAAAAATATAAAAATTAGGAAAAAGGCAAATACAACCTTGGACAGGCGAAGATTGGCGGTGGGTATGCGGTAGATGAGCAGGCGGCCATGTTGTCCGCTGAAGCGAGCATCGGGGAAGGCGCCACCAATCCACTGTTTCACCGCCTCCGCTTTGTCCTCGGCGCTGAGGCGTAGTTTGAGGGTGTATCCCTGCCCGTAGGCCTCCCGCAGGCTCCACACCGTGCCCAGACAACGCAGCTGACCCGACGCCTGTAGGTGAATGATATCTGCGTTCTCCAGCAAGGGGTTGCAATTTTTTTTTGAGAATTTATTTTAAAAAAAATAGAATCATCATAACAATTAAATAAACATTTGTACGTTACGAATAAATAAATTTGTTATGTTTGAACCATGATGCTGAGCCGAGAGCAGAGAGCTTCGCAGTCTTCCATCTGATGGCTGGTGAAAATTACCGTTGCCCCATTCGCCACCAGCTCCTTCAACACCTGGCGCAGATGTCGACGCACACTCACGTCCATACCCGCCATCGGTTCTGCAAACAAGGAAGGAAAGGGCTCTTTTCCTTGGGCTCTAGCAGAGACATGGAACCATCGAGAAGAAGCAGGCTGGGATTGCCGATGAGAGCAACGCCGGTGGACAGCTTACGAAGGTTGCCACCACTGTAGCGCCCGCACTGCACATCTGCCAGCTCCACCAGCAGCAGCCTTTCCAGCATCCCCTCCACCGTCTGCCAATCTCCCAAGTGCTCAGAAAACTGACTGATTAGCGTCCAGCCCAACCTGCTCGATAAGCGAAGGATGAAGGCCTCGAATGCGAGCAAAAAGGCGCAGCTGCTCTCGCCCCGTCAAATAGAGCAGCAGAGCATCGAACTGCGGACAGTAGCCGACATTCGGCCAGCCGCCCAAACAGGCACCACTCACACTGACAACCATGCCCATAATAAGCTACAGAACTCAACTTCAGATCTCAACTGGATCTAACCTTATTTAGCTTCTTCAATATTTGCTCGAAAAACTGACGGCTGACTCCAAGGACCCCCCCCCCCCCCCGAAGACTTACACCCCCCCCCCCCCAAACTTACACCCCCCCCCCCCAATGAATTACACCCCGCCCCCAAGATATACACCCCCCCAAGGCATATATATTGAAAATTTTTTTATTGCCTTAACATACTTCTCTTTACATATCTCGAAGTTTAAACTCACGGAATTTTCATGTAGATGATTAAATACCTACTTTTTTTTACAAACATAGTTAGTCTATACCGTGTTCGTCATGCTACTAGTTAGTCTATACCGCTATATAGGGCGTAGCCAACACAAAAACTAAAAGGCTCGTCCTTTCACTGTGGCAGTACCTACTAGTTAGTCCTTACCGAGTTGAGCACTTTAAAACATCAATGAACTCGGTATAGACTAACTAGTAGGTACTGCCACAGTCATGACCTCGTCGAGGACGAGCATGCGTCTAAGCTTTTGAGTTGGAATCTTGAAAGGTACTCCTGGTAGGGGACAAGCCCCTACTCCTGGTAGGCATGCGCCCGCCATCCGGTATAGACTAACTATGTTTGTAAAAAAAAGTAGATATTTAATCATCTACATGAAAATTCCGTGAGTTTAAATTTCGAGATATGTACAGAGAAGCATTTTGAGCTAATAAAAATTTTTTCAATATATACCCTTTGGGGGGGGTGTATATCTTGGGGGGTGTATATCTTGGGGGAGGGGTGTAATTCATTGGGGGGGGGGGGGGGTGTAACCCCATTGGGGGGGGGGGGGGTGTAAGTCTTCGGGGGGGGGGGGTCCTTGGAGTCAGCCAAACTGACACTATATAATTAGATTTTTGACAAGAGCTTAATCTTCAAAGCATTCGATGGTACTGAAATGTGAATCAGTGAGCGAAATAAAATTTCGGTAGAAATTTTTGCTAACTGAAATTTAAATTGTCTAATAGCCTCACGTTACTAGAATGTGTGTCCTATTCTGGAAACAAAATGAGCTGGAAATTTGTGCATTTGCAAATGAAGGTTAGCTCTTTATGTTGTGCTTGAATAGCAGCAAATGAACCTTTTGCCGAAGAAGCTGGCATCGCCGCCGGAAATGGAAGTCCCGCGGGTGATCATCTGGAAGAGCGACGTCTTGCCAGCTCCGTTCACTCCCAGCAGTCCAAACAACTGCCCCCTTCCCACGCCCAAACTCACGCCCCTCACTGCCCACTCCTTCAGCCGACAGCCGCAGCAGCCCCGGTACACCTGTGGCCGTGCCACGAGGTCTAGTAGGGGCAGTGCAGGGTAAATGGGGGTGGCGACACCTTGGTGATCTGACGTAGCAGCAGAGGCTCGTCTGAGCCTCCCGGCGGTTGAGCCAGGACGCGGGCTGTCTCTGCGGCCACCGCCGGCTCAGTTTCCGCCTCAACCTTGGGGCGCCTGCAAAGCCTGCCCATTCCAATTGGCCCAAGCACCCGTAGGCTGCTCACTCTGAGCACTTGCAGAAGACGTAGTCGTGGAGGATGAGAAGGGCGAGCAGCATCAGCAGCTGGGCCAGGTTCAAAAGGACCAGCAGATAGTGTTCCGGCAGGGAGGAGGAGGTTGAGGCGAGGAGCCTGCCGGCTGCAGTGTCGGAGCCTACTGAGCACAGGGGATAGGCATAGATCAAAGTCTATACCGGCAAAAGAAAGGGGATGGCTGTGGCTTTGGGCGTAGCGGAGGTTCAGGCTCATGATGCCTCGTAGCAGGCCGGAGAAGGGAATGAATAGGTACAGGCAGGTGACCAGGGCCTGTTTGTTCAAATGGCTGCTAATGAAGGGACTGGAAGGGCGGTGGAACCTGAGAGGCTTCCATGAAAATGGTGCTCAGATCCAGCAGTAGGCCGATGAACAGAGTGGCAGTGACGAGGATGGTGGCAGCCAAGCCGGCGTTGTCGAAAAGCAGGCTGGCTGCGTAGAAGAGGGCCAGCAGTTTCGCGCTGGCAATGTGCCCGTTGAAGCAGTGCGAAGGATGCAGAGCAAGGAGCAAAAGGAACAGATAGACGATGAGAAGGCAGAAGAAGGCAGCAGCTTGGCCGGCGTTGAAGATGAGGCTCCAGGCTTGGAAGCCAGCGTAGGCTGCCATTGTCACTAGCACCATCAGGCATAGTTGACTCTTCAAATTTTAGCAGCGGCGGTTTCAATGGTGCATTTGAAACGTTTCACTTTGGTTTTTTCAAAGAGAGCCGTTTTGAGAGATTTAGAGATCATTTTACTATTTTTATAAAGGATTTTAGTATGAGCAGTCGTAAATTACAAATTTTCCTTTGCAAATTCTTTCTTTCGTAAATATTTGTCTCTTTGATTACCATTCCAGCCGGTGAGGAATTCTTTGTAACATATTGGCCTGGCGCGAGGGAGCACAGCGACCGTCAGCGCCCAGGCCCTCTTTTCGACCCAGGTGTATGTTTTAAGGGTTATTGCCAGATCTCAAAATTGATAAGCGTTTTTCACAACCCACATAGCACCGATTGCACTGATTTTTGCTGCAACGGAAAGGGCAACATCGAATTATGGGGGGTACTCGCGAAAAGCAGCATAAAAGTTCGGATTTGATGGAGAAAATCGAAAACAAGTTGCCGTCCGAACTCCTGCTGCCGTGCCCTGCTGCCCTGCTGCCCTGCCCTGCTGCTTCGCATCTGCTAATGAACGAGAGTAGGTATTTATTCGATCTCCCCCCTTTACTTGAACCCAGTGCTCAACTGCGCAGATTTGCATGAAACTAATAAACTACTCCCTTAACAACAAATCTATGTGCCCCTGTGGTGTAATGGTAAAACGACTGGCTTATGGCTGAGCCTATTGGGTTCGAAGCTAGCAAAATTAATCTAATTAAGTCAGTTAATTTTTATTTTTGCATGACTTTTAATGTAGAAGAAATATCTGGTACCATCGGCAAGCTGAAAGTAAAGCTCTTTTCTCCTAAAAATCGAATTTTCCGAGTGTAAGGCTAAGGAAATTTAAATTGAAAAAAATACAGAACAATAATAAAAACAGAACATATATACATTAAACACATACATTAAAATTAAAATGATTTTAATGAATAACAAAAATGAGTTTTATTTTTGACCGCGGAGCGGCCCGAAGGGCCGCTCCGCGGTCTATAGAGGTTACTAAACTTTTGTCCTCATATCTTTTCGACCCAGGTGTATGTTTTGAGGGTTATTGCCAGATCTTAAAATTGATAAGAGTTTTTCTCAGCCCAGCCAGCACGGATTGAACTGATTTTGGCTGCAATGGAAAGGGCAACATCAAATTATGGGGGGTACTCGCGAAAAGCTGCATATAAGTTAAGATTTAATAGAGAAAATTCCAAAACAAAAGTGCCGCACGAACTCCTTCCCTTCCCTTCCCTTCCCTTCCCTTCCCTTCTTCCCTTCTTCCCTTCTTCCCTTCCCTTCTTCGCATCTACTCCATGAACGGGTGTAGGTATTCATTTAACCCCCCCACACACATGCGTCCTTGGCTCTTGGGCTTTGTTCAATCATATATTACTAACCTTTTAGTCACATACAAAGACAGACGGAGAGGTGGTGTAGTGGTGAAAGCGATTGACCTCTTAGGTTAATCTAGCAGGTACGAATCCTGACATAGGCATTTACTTTTTGTATGTTCAAAATTAAATAAATATCTGATACTAGCGGCATGCTAAAAGTAAAGCTCTGTTCTCCCAAAAATCATGCAAGGAAAAAATTTTTCCAAACGTTTCCAATTAAAGCCATACCATCACCAAAGCAAAATTTTTTAGGGTCGTTTCTTTTGGTATCATCACACTGGTCATCGTCACTCTGCAAAATATATGGCACCATTGGCAAGCCAGAAGTAAAACTTTTCTCCCAAAAATCGAATTTTTCGAGTATAAGGCCAAGGAAGTTTAAATTAAAAAAATAACAATAATAAAAATAAAGAACATAAATTAAAATGATTTTATGAACAAGAATCTTTTTTAAATTTTTTTATGAATAACAATAATGCGTTTTATTTTGGTATCTTTAAAGTTGAAGAAATAAATGGTACCATCGGCAAGCCGAAAGTAAGCTCTTTTTCTCCCAAAAAAAAAACAATTGCCCCGAGTGTAAAGTCAAGGAAATGTCCCTACTATGAATGGAATCTGCTGTGTCACCTGTATTTTGTTTGAGCGCGCATGAAAAGAGTTCTTGAACTGCGCGCGAAAACAAAATGCAAATGCCCCACAAGCAGATTCCATTCATAGTAGGGACATTTCCTTGACTTTACACTCGGGGCAATTGTTTTTTTTTGGGAGAAAAGAGCTTACTTTCGGCTTGCCGATGGTACCATTTATATATATGTATGGGTATCTGGAAATGCTGTCCACGGGCGAATTCTCAACGGATTTGGACAAACTTTTTTTTTCCTGAAAGGTAATGCTATTTTAGGAAGATCTGGAGGGGTAGACCAGGAATTTGAGCATTTGAAACATTACTTTTTTGGGTAGAAAGGTTGAAAAATGGGGTATGCTGTAAAAGGCTCAATTCTCAACGGATTTTGACAAACTTTTTTTCCCTGAAAGGTAATAATATTTTAGGAAGATCTAGAGGGGTGGAACTGGTCCCATAGCATTTGAAACATTACTTTTTTGGGTAGAACGTTTGAAAAATGGGGTATGTTGAGAAATAGTGAATTCTCAACGGATTTGGACAAACTTTTTTTTTGCTGGAAGGTAATAACATTTTAGGAAGATCTAGAGGGGTGGAACTGGTCCCGGAGCATTTGAAACATTACTTTTTTGGGTAGAAAGTTTGAAAAATGGGGTATGTTGATAAATAGCGAATTCTCAACGGATTTAGACAAACTTTTTTTTTGCTGAAAGGTAATAACATTTTAGGAAGATCTGGAGGGGTGGAACTGGTCCCAAAGCATTTGAAACATTACTTTTTTGGGTAGAAAGTTGGAAAATTGCAATATGCGGTTTTTGCACTGTAGTACCTGAAGTCTTGAGAATTGCACAGAAGACTTGATTTTTTTGTTCACTAGTCTTATATGTCGATTCTTAATCTGTGCTTACTTTTGAAATTGGTTGACAAAACACAGACTTGATTTTTGAGTTAAAAGGATCATATAAAGGATGCGCTCCGCGGTCACCTATTGCGCTTTGCGCCATATACTTGTTTTAAAA
>JASANA010006148.1:0-55356 GCA_030248095.1 Ptycholaimellus sp. GST1_10 | reverse complement strand
GTGGCGAGGGGGAAGTGGATGCGGGGTAGGGGACAAGGTTGGTTCTGGAACTCCGTCAGGTCCACGTTCAGGGCGCCCGTCGAAGCGTAGGGAGGCGGTGATGGAGAAGACGATCTGTCCGATGAGGCGGTTGAGGCGCATATAGGAGGGGCGCTCGATGTCCAGGTTGCGCCGGCAGATGTCGTTTTCGATCGGCCTCGTCTTCCGCCATGAAGGCGCAGTCCGAGTGCTCCAGCGTAGTGTGGGTCAGCTAAGGATGGAGTTGTAAGGCTCCACCCACGGCCGTGGACACCTGCGGCGCTGGGTAGACGGAGAACTCCAGCTTGGACTTCTTCCCGAAGTCCACCGACAACCGCTCCATCAGCAGGGAGGTGAAGCCTGAGCCCGTGCCGCCGCCGAAGGAGTGGAAGACCAGGAAGCCTTGCAGCCCAGTGCACGCGTCCGCCAACCGACGCACTCGGTCCAGGTCCTCCGATCGCCTCTGAGCAAGCCATCACCTTCCTTCACTCATCACCACTCCAACAGAGAACAAATGAACATGATCTCCTTTCCGATGGTGTAGTGTCCGCGGGCGTAGTTGTGGCAGCGTCCTGCCTTCCCGTGATCAGCTGCTCTGGGTGGAACCTATGGCCAACTTCTGGCATGAGGAAGGAGGAAGGAAAGAATTGAGGAAGGAACAAGCGGGGTCCAGGTTCCCGGTTCGGACCTCGTCGATGACGGGGTGGGCTCCAGATCAACGGAGCGCCGCTCGCGGCACATGCTTCCCAGTTCCCGTCTAGACCAATGGCGTTGGAGGAGAGGAAGAGGAGCGAGGGCGTGGAAGGAAACCTCGGAGAAGAAGGTGAAGGAGTCATCGCCGCCGCCCAGACTCTTGTCGCTTGGCATCTGTCGGGGGATGAGGCTGGAAGAGAGGTGATAGGGGAGGATGTGGATGGAGGCTCACCTGTCCGTCCAGGCTGATCCCATGTGTCCGGACGGTCCGTTCCGACAAGCCTAGCCCGCCGCGGATGAAATGGTAGAGGCTGGGGAAGGGAGAGGAAGGAGACCGATCTTGAACACCAGGCCTGTCCAGGACATCGGATGGAGATGACTACGCGCATTTTTGGCTTCTGGGCTGGGCTGCTGGCTGGACGGCTAGGCAGTGGGAGTGGAAGAAGAGGCAGCAAATTCACAGACACACTGGCACAGGGACAGCGAGCATGGCGAGGTAGGAATGATTTGGAGAGTGGAAGGACCGCGCGCCTGGCCTCCTAGGGGCCAAAGGGGCCTGGGGGGCAGAGGGGGGAGGGAGGGGCAGTCTAGAGAGGGAGGGATTGGTGGGGGGAGTGGCGTCCAGTCTATGACTCAGGGAAAGGAAGGCTGGTCGCGCCCTCTCTTAGTGTTGTGAAGGGGGAGGGGAGGACGCGAGAGGGAGGGGAGGGGAGTGGATGGAGGGAAGGAGAAGGAGAGGGAGGCTTAGCCTTACAGGGGCAGAAGAGAGAGGGGATGTTTGAAATGATGCCTCCTTCCCTCCTTCCCCTCTGCCCTGCCCTGCCCTCCCCCCGCTGGCCTAAAGGCGAGGCGCTGCGTCCAGGGCCTCCACGGCTCCCAGAGGCCATCTGGGCCCTGTTGGCTGGGTAAGGAGGGAGAGGAGGTGGGAGGGGTGAAGGAGGGAGGACTGCTATACCATTCCATCTATCCATCCCCTCCCAAACACCCTCCACCACCACCCAGGCGGGCTTCATTAGATCCAGAGGCAGGCTTGGCCCAGGCCCTCAACCATTCCATACATCCGGGAGTAGCCTGCCCTGCCACTGGCTGAAGTTGAAGTAGAGAGGCAGGCGGGGAAGTGAGGCCAAGGAAGGACAGGGCGGGCTCATGCATGGCTGAAGGAGGGCGGAGAGGAAGGAGAATCAGATCGCAGGGGAGGTTTGGAGCGACGGCTAATGGAGTCCCAAATGTCCTCTTCCTGAGGGCAGGGGCGGCAGTAAGAAGTCGGGGAGTGTCGCTGAGGGAAATCAGAGTCCATTGCGGCGGGCTCCAAGCAGGCGCCCTCCTCCTACCTCCTACCTCCCCCTCCCTCCTACTTCCATTCCCCTCCATTCCCCCTCATCACCCTCCATTGCCTCTATTGCCCCACAGAGCCCACTTCCTCTCACCTCACTCACCACTTCACTCTGCCTCCATCCTGTAAGTAGCTCTACAATCCGCTCAAGTTTTTTGCTTCACAACAAACTAAGGCACCTCTTTCGTATCACAAATTAAATGCGATCATGCTAATTCTTGGACTGAAAAATGAGCCGGCTTCATTTCTTCTAAGCTCGAGGCAGGTCCCGTGCCCAGTTCATGAGTCTCTGGAACTGCATTGTTAAAACAAGCCTGAAACTGATGGAACGGATTCTATAACCTCAACTCCGGCCACAGTATCTTCGCAGCAGACTTTGACAAAGTCATCCCCTGTCAGCTCTGGCTTTTCATCCATCATCTAAAGTAGAGTTCGTAGTCCAGAGCTGAAGTGGACACTGTTGGGCTGTCCACCTGCATGGCAGCTTTGCCGTCGAAATTGATGAAGCAGAAGCGGACTGTGAGCTCTCCCTCCGGACGCAGGCACGTCGGATCGCACGGCATCAGCTGCCCAGCACAACCTCTCACTCCTATCAAGCTCTGGCGAGAAAAGCGCTCACGGCCACTCCAGCTTGGCTGAGCAGGGCCTCGACATCTGAGTCCCGTTTCGGAGGCCTGCTTTGCCCATTCGCTCACGCAGTGCTTCGAAGTCCGCCATGTAATAGTAGCCGCCCTGAGGACGGCGCCACTTGCACTAACTATCACTGTAGGTTTAGGGGTAGACCTGGGAAGGGAAGCCGGCGATGCCGACGGAGGCCAAATTGCGGCTGCAGAAGTCGCTCACCCAGGCTAAGATCTGACGGCATTTCTGGCAAGGAGGAAGAAAGGAGGTGCAGAGTGAGAGAGTGAGTAAGTGGTGAAAAGAACGGAGAGGTAGATCGAATGGCTGGAGTCCTGAAGGGCGGATGCGAGAGCGTGCTGGATTGGAGTGGGGGCGCAGGTGAATGTGTGGCTCCCGCTGCTTTGCACTGCGCGGCAGAGCTCTTCCAACTCCGGTGGAAATAGTGCGTAGCCAGCCTTGAATGGAGAGGAAGATGAGGTGATAAAAGAAAGAGAAGAAGAAGAGAAACGCGCCATCCGCCAGCACTGGCCCACTTGCTGAAGCCGGATGTGATGATGCTGCCTTCCGGGTACACGCTTCCCATGCTCACGAACTTACCCTCGAACTGCAGCCGTCCGTAGATTTCGTCACTTAGCACATAAATCCCTTCTGATCGGAATGTAATCCTCAAGCCCATTGCTTTTCTTTTTTCCAGAAATAGGGTTTGGCGGAGTTACGCGAGGGCTTTCAGCTCTTCTTCTGTATATGCCTGGCCACTTGGATTGTTGGGATTGTTGAAGATGAGGATTTTGGGCACATCCGGTTTCCAGTGCTCCGATTGGCAGAGCTAAGGACAGCCTTTGATAAGCAAGGAGAAGTAAATAGTGCAAAGATGGGAACCGTGCGAATGAGTAGTGGAGTGATTTTGTACTTGTCCTCCCGACGTGTATGTAGGATGTGGGAGTGCTTCTGGCTGAGCACCGTCTGGGGTCTGTAGGTAGTCCAAGCGGGAGTGCTTAGGATCACCTCTGCATGGCCTCTGTCTCGGAAGAAAGGGAAAAGGAAGGGGGTGAAGCAGACCACCGCCGAAGACGTGTAGAGTTAGGTAGAGTAGTTCCTTGGAGCCCGGCGCGACAATGACATCCTCCACTCTGTAATGATCCACTCCGTCCCAGCGCCGGTGCCAATCCAGGATGCCCTGGCGTAACTCCAGCAGACCTACAGTCCACAACTACTTTCTTCCAGTCTCACATTTTGAGGCTTCTAAGCAATCCTGCAATTTTCATTCACTGTAAATATGGAATGTCGCTTTTTTGGAAAAATATATATGGGATGGCGTAGGAACCGGCAGCGGGTAAGTACTCGGCGCAGGCAGCGTATTTGCAGAGGCCTTGGATGAAAGACTGCGGAATCGGGAACGGTGATTGTCCAAATCCAAAGTGAGCGATATCTTGTCCGGATTTACGGGCACTTTTTATCTAAAATGGCTACGCTGATGGGTGAAAAGTTCAATTGAACAAATTTGCACCCGCTCATTGAATGCAAGATTGGAGGCAGGTTCGTAGTCGCAGAGGTCCTGGCGAAGAAGTCTTGGAGGAAGCGAAGTGCCATTCGGTGACCCCATCCCTTTCAATGCCAATTTCTTTGCTCGCTCAACAGAATTGACCGCTTTCCACCTAGCTGAGAAAAAGGTGGACGAAGACTTACAGCCTGCTAGCTACCCGCTCTACTCAATACATATAATCTTGCCTCGAGGGCTTCTGCAATCAGTATCATCACCAGCTAACAAGCGTAGCTGAGAGAGAAATACAGGCCAGCTTGTGGATGGAAAGAATGAAGTAGTTGAGAAGGCGTAAAGGTCAACGCGTGATTTCTGGCGCATATTTGCCGAGCGTGCATTTTATTTGCTTCCTGGGCCAGTCATACTTGCTCTTGCCCATTGCTTATCAAGTATTGCGTTTTTCTACAGTCTAGTAGGTTTGTATTATTGTCACTTGGTGTAATTGGTGGAACTAACTTTTTCGTGCATTTTAGAGAAGGAATGCTTTTTTCTGCGATTAACTTTCTTCAATCGCACGTTATAAATGTGCAAAATCGAAATAGTATAATTTCAATGAAGTTTCACGTGGCCTATGATTAGTTCACTTAGTTGGCCTTGTTGTCTAATATGTTATCTCTCAAGCACTGGTTTTATTACTTCAAAGACTTTGAATAGCGATGAATACAACAAGAACAATTTTTATGCATAAACAATTAACCGTCTTGATAAATTAAAAGCACGAGAAAATGATCCGCTTATTGAAAGAAAATAATAAATAGAATTGGCTAAATGTCAATCTTCATCAGAGCTGGAAATTTCGCCATCTTCGGCATCTTCCCGTGGCGGCTTCGGTGCCTTTGGAGGAGGTGGAGTTGCGGGCTTCCGAACCTCTTCTACTACTGCTTGTCTTTCTACTGCAAGAAATATCAAATAGATTACATTGCGAAAATCAATGAGTAACCTAGTCTTTCCCTGGGGTACTCCATTGGAGGCTCTTCCTCGCTTCTGCCCGGCCTAAAAAAGTAGGAATTAGGAGAAGAAGTGGCAGTGGAGTGAAAAAGAGTGGGGACGATTGATTGGAAGGCGGAGGTATAGAAGCGGAAGTGGGCTGAGTCATCTGAGTTTGGACAAGCTGAGCCATGCGCTCCTGGACGAGCTTCAAGTTCCTCTCCTCCTCCGTCAATCCGTCCTCGCCCCTCTCCTGCACAAGTCACATTTCTTTTTCATAATCTTTCACTTCTATGCTTGGAAAGAGAAGGGAAGAGAAGGAGGGGGAATACCTGGCTAGGCCTTGGAGGTCTTTGTCTGGGAGGAATAGGCTGGGACTGAGACTGAGGAGGAAGCGGTGGGGGTGGGGCTGCCGCTTCTCGCTCTTCCGCTTCAAGCTGCTCCCGCAGACCTTTCAGACGAACCAGCTCAGACTCCAGGTACCTAGACCCCTTTTCAGCTTCAGCACCCCCTCTTCAGCGCCAAGGTAGAAAGCGGGTGACCGTAGTTGCTCGTTCTGCATCATGGTGGCCTGCTGAAGGCCTCGGAGTTTGCTGACGTAAGCGAGGACGAAGGCGCGTAGCTCCGGCTCCGACATCGCATCCATGTCCTCGTCCGTCACCTCTCCCATCTCCTTCTCTGCTTCAGGTAGAGGCAGTGAGAAGGAGGTGGTGAGAAGCTGGTTGATGGAACCTTTCTTTGGTGACATGGAAAGTTCCGGGTGCATCGGCGGCCCGGCCTCGCCCACAGGCACAGGCATGCCTTCGTCTTGAAGGAGGGGAGGATGAATGGAAGGCAGATGAATGGGCGGAGGAGGAATTGAGAACCAAGAGGGGCAGGATGGGGCTGGTGCTGGTGCAGCCAGGCGGGTGGCGGGGGTCTGAAAAGAGCCTGGGTGATGAGGCGCTTGTCCCAGGAGCGTTTGGCCAGCAGGAGGAAAGGGTCTGGAAATGTAGAAGAGGGCTAAGCAGTGGTAGAGTAAGAAGGAGGAGGAGAAAGACTGGGCCAAAGGGCGGAGGCGTGGGGTACGGGAAGGTCGTCGTCCCAGAGGTCCATGTCCTCCAGGGCGGAGTCGGAGCCGAGAATCTGCTCAGGCGTCATGGTGAGCTCGGGTAGTTTGCTGGGAAAGACGCCGCGTAGGGTGAACTCACGTCGGAGTTCCATCAGCAGCCAACCCATCCGGTTCCCGCCCAGGAACGCTGGCCGCTGCACCCGAACCATCTTCACTTATGGAAGAGAAAGGAGCGGGAGAGACCTTGATGAGGGGCTGGGCACAGAGATTGGCCAGCTGGACGGTGGGAATGCTGCGGAGGTGCATCCAACTTCGCAGATCTTTCTCCCGCATTCCGATGCCTGCAAACATTCACTTTCTCGTTGATGAAAAAGATAGGAATAATGAGGGTGAGAAGGGAGACCCCAATGGAACTGGGAGGATAGGTAGCGGACGGTGTGAACGAGGAATGCGTCTTGGGTATCCAGCAAAGCTCGCATCTGCCCCGGCTGCTGCTCCAGCCGAAGACGAAGGCCTTTCTTCGCTGCATCTCCTTCGCCTGAGCCACCAACTCACGCTTTCTTCGCCGTAGTTAAAGAAGTGGGAGAGGAAGTTGTAGTCACCTGAGTGATACCACTGAAGCAGATCGTCGAGAGGGGGACTCAGCTCCTGTATGTGCTGGGCGAACTTGACGCAGGCAGCATGCGGGTCCTCGGTGCCCAGAATCTCCGCCTTCACCGACTCCGCGAAACCCAACTGGCTCGCCCCTCAACTACTTTTTCGCTGAAAGAGCCATATGATGGAGGGCCAGTCATATGGTGGGTAAACCCTGAGCGAGGATGAAGTGCTGGACGGTGGGCCATGACTGAGTTTCATGTTTGAAAGGCTGTGGAGCGATGGTGGCGAAGACGCTCTCGGGGGTGAAGCAGATGAGGTGTTCTGAGATCTGGCTCGTGATCGCCGCATCCGGCGTAGGCTGCAGCCCGAGCTCCTCCACCTACACCCCTTCCTCATCTCCTTACCCTCTACCCTCCACTTCCCCCTGCTCACCTCGGATTGGATGAAGAGAGTGCGCATTTGCATGAGTATGGAGCCGGTCTTGTTGAGGCCGACGGTGCGGAGGTTCTTCGGGGGTCGCTCCCCGCCACCAGCCGAGGTCCAGGCCATCACTTTGCTGGCCTCCATGTAGGGCTTGCTGAGGATGTGCTGGATCTCCCGCTCCGAAGTCCCGATGCTCCACTCGCTATCCTCATAGCCTGAGCAGGGAAGGCAGTAGAGGGGTGGGAGATGGGAAAGTGTGGTAGGCCAACCGAGAGTCTCGATGAGGAATGAGTCTCCGGTGGCGACGAGAAGGCTGGCCAGTTTGGGATAGCGCGTGAACTTGACGGTCATGGCGCGGCGGTAGAGCTTCTCCAGTTTCTCGCAGCACTTTGCGTATTTCTCCGCATCGAAGTTGGCCGTTTTCGGGTTGATCAGTTTGGACAAGATCTGGTGCAGCTTCCAGGGGTTCGCCGACGTTTTCACCTGTATTTTCACTCACTTTCACACTATGCCAGCAACGGAAAAGAGGGTGACCTTTTCTTTCTCCTTCTCGGTGGCGCCGTAAGCCTCCAGAAACTTGTAGTAGATATAGTGCTCAACAGAGCGGTACTTGAACCCCTTGATTACGATGGGGATAGCGTATCTGTGACGGGATTTGGGTGGGTTGATGAGAATAGAAGGTGAGGAGGAGGGGAGCAACCGATTGCTGAGGGGTAGAAATGGGCCACGGAGGGCAATGAGGTTGTCGGAGACGGTGATATCGCCGACGGTGAAGAGGGGGCGGTCGGGAGAGCCTCCAGCGGTGCCCTTCTCAGTGCCCTTCTCCTCCACCGTCCCCGCCTCCTCCGGCATCTCCGGGAGGCCGCCATCGCGGATCTCCATCAGAATCAGACCCAGTCGGTTGCGCCCTTCAATCAAACCAATCTTTGAATCTAAGCAAAGCAGCTGGATGAAAAGAGCGGAACCGAGGGCAGACTCTGACTCCACACTGAGTGGGGCTGATTGGGGCTTGAGCATCCATTTGTAGAGGGAGAGGGTGGAGACGCCTTCCTGCTGCATCCAGTACTTGAAGGATACCTCGTCCATGCCCACCCCGTGCTCCTTGTCCTCGGCGTCGCAAAAGACCAGCAGGGATTTCCCTGTCTTCGTCAACTGGTCTGCAACATCAATCCTCTACTCTTCCATTCCGTCCTCTGCTTCTCTACGCCCTACTCTTGAAGTCCGGGTTCTTGTCGAAGCGGAGCTGGAAGGCTCTTCGGTAGAAGGAGTCGCGACAGAGCGACAGATAGTTCTGCATGTACGCTGCGTCCATGCCTTCAAGAGATCCCATGCAGGATGAGTAGAAGGGGTGAAGGGATGAAGAGGGATGGGCGTGGAGCGTAGGATGAGTAGAGGACTAAGAGGAAGAAGAGTAGAAAGCAAACCAGGAGGGACAGCGTTGCGGATGGCGGCCTGAGTCCTGCTGATGGCGGCGGCGGCGGTCTTTTCTTCCAGAACGGCCATGGACTCCGGGATGAGGCCCATGTGGGAGAGCAGACTCACTTGCACGAAATGCTCCACGCTCCCGTACTCACAGCTACCGTCTGAGAACGGGGGGCGGAGGAAGTGTAGAAAGCAAACCAGGAGGGACAGCGTTGCGGATGGCAGCCTGAGCCCTGCTGATGGCGGCGGCGGCGGTCTTTTCTTCTAGAACGGCCATGGACTCCGGGATGAGGCCCATGTGGGAGAGCAGACTCACTTGCACGAAATGCTCCATGCTCCCGTACTCACAGCTACCGTCTGAGAACGGGGGGCGGAGGAAGTGTAGAAAGCAAACCAGGAGGGACAGCGTTGCGGATGGCAGCCTGAGCCCTGCTGATGGCGGCAGCGGCGGTCTTTTCTTCCAGAACGGCCATGGACTCCGGGATGAGGCCCATGTGGGAGAGCAGACTCACTTGCACGAAATGCTCCACGCTCCCGTACTCACAGCTACCGTCTGAGAACGGGGGGCGGAGGAAGTGTAGAAAGCAAACCAGGAGGGACAGCGTTGCGGATGGCAGCCTGAGCCCTGCTGATGGCGGCGGCGGCGGTCTTTTCTTCCAGAACGGCCATGGACTCCGGGATGAGGCCCATGTGGGAGAGCAGACTCACTTGCACGAAATGCTCCACGCTCCCGTACTCACAGCTACCGTCTGAGAACGGGGGGCGGAGGAAGTGTAGAAAGCAAACCAGGAGGGACAGCGTTGCGGATGGCAGCCTGAGCCCTGCTGATGGCGGCGGCGGCGGTCTTTTCTTCCAGAACAGCCATGGACTCCGGGATGAGGCCCATGTGGGAGAGCAGACTCACCTGCACGAAATGCTCCACGCTCCCGTACTCACAGCTACCGTCTGAGAACGGGGGGCGGAGGAAGTGTAGAAAGCAAACCAGGAGGGACAGCGTTGCGGATGGCAGCCTGAGCCCTGCTGATGGCGGCGGCGGCGGTCTTTTCTTCCAGAACGGCCATGGACTCCGGGATGAGGCCCATGTGGGAGAGCAGACTCACTTGCACGAAATGCTCCACGCTCCCGTACTCACAGCTACCGTCTGAGAATGGGGGGCGGAGGAAGTGTAGAAAGCAAACCAGGAGGGACAGCGTTGCGGATGGCAGCCTGAGCCCTGCTGATGGCGGCGGCGGCGGTCTTTTCTTCCAGAACGGCCATGGACTCCGGGATGAGGCCCATGTGGGAGAGCAGACTCACTTGCACGAAATGCTCCACGCTCCCGTACTCACAGCTACCGTCTGAGAACGGGGGGCGGAGGAAGTGTAGAAAGCAAACCAGGAGGGACAGCGTTGCGGATGGCAGCCTGAGCCCTGCTGATGGCGGCGGCGGCGGTCTTTTCTTCCAGAACGGCCATGGACTCCGGGATGAGGCCCATGTGGGAGAGCAGACTCACTTGCACGAAATGCTCCACGCTCCCGTACTCACAGCTACCGTCTGAGAACGGGGGGCGGAGGAAGTGTAGAAAGCAAACCAGGAGGGACAGCGTTGCGGATGGCAGCCTGAGCCCTGCTGATGGCGGCGGCGGCGGTCTTTTCTTCCAGAACGGCCATGGACTCCGGGATGAGGCCCATGTGGGAGAGCAGACTCACTTGCACGAAATGCTCCATGCTCCCGTACTCACAGCTACCGTCTGAGAACGGGGGGCGGAGGAAGTGTAGAAAGCAAACCAGGAGGGACAGCGTTGCGGATGGCAGCCTGAGCCCTGCTGATGGCGGCGGCGGCGGTCTTTTCTTCCAGAACGGCCATGGACTCCGGGATGAGGCCCATGTGGGAGAGCAGACTCACTTGCACGAAATGCTCCACGCTCCCGTACTCACAGCTACCGTCTGAGAATGGGGGGCGGAGGAAGTGTAGAAAGCAAACCAGGAGGGACAGCGTTGCGGATGGCAGCCTGAGCCCTGCTGATGGCGGCGGCGGCGGTCTTTTCTTCCAGAACGGCCATGGACTCCGGGATGAGGCCCATGTGGGAGAGCAGACTCACTTGCACGAAATGCTCCACGCTCCCGTACTCACAGCTACCGTCTGAGAACAGGGGGCGGAGGAAGTGTAGAAAGCAAACCAGGAGGGACAGCGTTGCGGATGGCAGCCTGAGCCCTGCTGATGGCGGCGGCGGCGGTCTTTTCTTCCAGAACGGCCATGGACTCCGGGATGAGGCCCATGTGGGAGAGCAGACTCACTTGCACGAAATGCTCCACGCTCCCATACTCACAGCTATGCGTATCAGGTCGCTGGTTGCATAATCCGTAGCAGCTCGTTTGCCAAATGTTCCAAAGATTTCGAATCTTATGTTATTTTGATTAAATCCATGAGTTTTTGGGTCTGTCCTTGTAACTTGAAGCAACTGAGTAGAAGTTTTCTTAGCAAAAAAACATCAAGTAATTGCAAATTGAGGTATTGATTAGCCAAAATATGTAGCATCTCAGGACTGGGTAGGACATCATTCCTCTCTCAGCAACCCGTCTGACTGCCCTATCTACCTCTTGGAAGGAGGCGATCGCTCCAATATGCGCAAAAGACACTGAAACGTCAGGAATTACGGCGGTGATTCGTACATGCCTACCTCCACCTTACCTTCCATAGTTTCAGTGCAGGCATTGCTGGCAAAATTCATCAACTCAAAGTTTGCATCGCTGGATAATCATGATTTGTAAGAAAATAGGATGGATCTTATGAAGTTGGAAAACAGTTCATGGGGTACATTTTGGGAGCATTTGCTAGTGCTGAATAATATACAACTTTTTCAATTTCCTGATAACTATGGACACGTAATACCAGCAGTGTCTTAAATGAAAATTTCAAGCAGATAAAATGTTTCTGGAAAAATTGGGCAAATAAAATGCAAGGCATAGAATGGGGTTAAAGCAGAGGATAAAGTGGGTTTGGGGGCTGGACAGCGGCTCGGCAAACGCTCGCGTCCGTCACGACTGCCCTCCACCGCTCGGTCCTGATAACTTTGCAGCAGTTGTGAATAGGCTCTGATTTTGAGTTTCATTTTGGGTCTAATTTGAAAGCATCTTAATTCGGATCTAATAAGCAATTATTGCTGCCAATGTGGCTTAGATCCAGCCATCTCTTTTGCTTTCTGAACGATCAACTCCCACTGATTGACAGGCGCCTTCCAGAAATATCTCAAATAGAAGCTATAGTAGAGTGCGTTCTGGGCAGCAATCTGCTTGTGAATTCGATCTGAACGGCGGTTTTTGGATGGCTGCTTTTGCTGGCCTTCCCACCATCTAATGCCGCAATTTGGGTTCCAAGGAAGAGGCACGAGCTCATGAGTGATCTTAAGTTTGGAAAGATGCGCCTGGAAGTCTGGCAGGTCTGGGGTGAGGATGTATCTAAGGATAGCATGATTGAGGTTGTCCATGCGAACAATGCGAAACAGACCGTCCCATCTTAATGGATCCCTCTTATGGATGTGGCTTCCTTCCACCTTCTTTCTCACCATTGCGCCCTCCATCATCTCAACGGGCATGTACATCTTATTCGACCACTTTCCAGCTATCTCAGCTTCCGACTTTCTAGCCTCCTCTCTCATTCGCTCTTCTGCTTTCACCAACTGCAGCACCATCTGACGCTGGGTGGTTTCCTCCTCCGAATAGCTCATGGCTGCCTCTAATATGGCCTCTGATGGCATGCGCATGTCAGTTTTGAACATGGCGAAGTAGGGCGAAACGCCGATGGATCTATGGCCTGCCGCCCGGTAGGGCATAAGGGAAAGATTGATGAATCTATCCGGAGCTATCCAGTCGGATTTGTCCATGCCACTCAAGTCTCTAACTACCTCCGAAATCACATGTTTGACATGCTGCAGCGTAATGAGTTTCTTAGCCGCCGCTTCACAGCCTCCGTTTGCCTTCTGATTTTGAGGACTGCAGGTATAAACCTCCGCTCCTATCTGCTCCATGATCTTAGTGAATAGAGCGGAAGTGAAAACGCTTCCAGCATCTGCGCCTATCACTTTAGGAACGCCGAAAATGGAAATAGCGAATTCCAGCAGCTTGTAGGCCACGTGATCTGCGTCTAATCGGGTGAGGTAGTTGGTGAAGGCGAATTTGGATCTTTTGTCGATGATGAGCAAAGTTCCAACATGCCCGTCTTCCGTCCTCTCATATGGACTAATGATGTCCACTTGAATGTGCTCCCAATTTCGCTCTGGCCAAGGCAAAGGATGAAGCAAAGGCGTAGTGAGCTTGTTCGCATTCTTAGTACCAGCACAAAGAGCACAGCATCTGGTGTACTTGCTTATGTCCACACCCATGCCAAACCAATAGGTGATGGTGGACAACTGAGTGTACATCGTATCGGCGGACTGGTGCATGCCACCCATGTGGGAGTCATGGGACTCGAGCAACATCTTAGTCTGCAAGGATGCCGGACAGACCGGCACTTCCTTCAAGTCCAGCATCTTCATCAACACCCCATCATCCCTCACCCTCAATCCTTCCTTTCTTAGCTTCTCCAGGACTTTCTCACTTCCCATCTCAAATTCATGGAAATGCTTAGCTATCCATGGGTCTTCCTCCTGGATTTGTCTGGTGAGGTTCTGAATGGAGTTCTCAGTTTGACAGCCGACACTCTTCATCTGAACGGGGCTGTCGGTTCTTTGAGGCTCTGCCGCTATGGGCGGATCCGCGACTGCCTCCTCTTCAACAACAGGCAACCTAGGAAGGGCTCCTGGAAACCTTTTGTCTTCTTCTGCCCTCACTCTCCCACTCCTCAATCTCATGGGGAGGATGGAAAAAGGCGTATCTGAAGCGAAGCGCTCTGGAATGGAGGCCAATGAGAAAGTGGTAAAGATGGGCTCATGATGCGGAGTTGTGAGGGGGTGAATGCCCTGGTTCTCTAAACTCATCGTCTCCTCTGCCCTCTTCTCTGCCATGTCCTCTCTCAACTTCCTCCCTGGATAAGGATCACTCCAAATCCTGGACAAAAGGTCTGGGAGTCTGTGGGCGGCCGCATCACCTTTCACATACTTGATGTCTAAGGAGTAGGCACTCAATTGAGACCTCCATCTAGCCACTCTGGGACTGGGCAAACGACAGGTGTGGAGATGTTCGTGGCTCTTATGGTCCGTGAAAACCTGAATAGGTGTGACCATGGGATAGAGAAACCACTTCCTGTGGTGCAGGATGCCGAAGTAGATGGCGTAGCACTCTTTCTCAAACACCGACATTTGTCGCTCTGGGAGTGTGAATCTGTGGGCGGCAAAGGACAATGGAGCCTCTGTACCATCCAGCTGGCATTGAGTAACCATACAGCCCATGGCCTCATAGCTAGCATCGCAGCGCAAAATGAATTGCGAGTTGGATCTTGGAAAGGCTAGCAAGGTTGCGTCTGATAGGAGGTCCTTCGTCGCCTGGAAGGCTTTCGCCTCCATCTCACCCCACTGCCAGGCCACCCCCTTTCTCAACAGCTCATAGAGGGGCGAAGTGGTGTGGTAGTATTTGGGCAAATAAGCCATCCAATACTGCACTGCGGCCAGGAATGACTTTAGTGCGCGTGGATTATCAGGGGCGGGTTTGGCGGACAAAATGGCCATTCACTCCTTGTCTGGCTGGACTCCCTCCTTTCCTCTTACTTCAAAGCCCAGCCACTTAACCGACTTCTTACAGAGCTGCGCCTTCGCTGCGGAAATCTTAATGCCTGCTTCTCTCAACCTCTGCATTGCCAGCTTCAAATGCTGGAGATGGAGGGAGAATGAAGAAACGACATGCTTCTGAGGCTTCGTGTAGATAGCCATGTCATCGGCATAGGAGAGGACGAATCTTTGCAGGTACTCCGCCATGATGGTGTCAATGGCATACTGCCAGAAGTGACTGGCGTACTTCAATCCCTGCGGAACTCTCTGGAAGACGTATGACTGGCCCAAGGCTCTGAATCCAGCCAAATCTTGACTCCCTTCCTCTAACTTTAGCATAAAGAACGCATTGCAGGCATCTAAGATGGAAATGTAGTCGGAGCCTGCCAATAGCTCAATGGTGTCACGGATCTTCATGGCATTCCAGTTTTGATACTCTGAAGGTTTCAGACTGGAATTGACAGGAATAAGGTTGAGGCAAAAGCGCCAATTGTCGGGATGGGTGAGGTCTTCGTCAGGCTTCGTATGCTTAGGCACCAACACCACCTTGCTAGCGTAGCTGCTCAATTTCTTAGCTACCACCCCTTGCTCCTCTAACTCTTTTATCTTCTGTCGGAGAATAGTCGTCTCCAAGTCCGAAAATGTCTGAATTCGGCATGGAATGTTCTTAAGGTAAGACTCTAAGCAAAATCGAAAGAAATCGCACATTCCCACGTCCTTCTTGGACTTGCTGAAAATGTCTTTGAATGAACAAATCAGCTCCTGGAGGTCCGCCCGCTCCTTCTTGGAAAGATGGGACAAGTCTAAGTTGTGCAAGTGACAATCAGGGTCCCTGCACTTCCCACTGGGTCCACTCTCTCCCTCTTCACTCATCATAGCTGTCTGCGACGGGTGGTCTAAGAGCAAGTCTTTCGTCAAGGGAATGAAGGGATAGTCGGTGGCATTTTCTGCCTTCCCTATGATGGTGCCTAGAGGAAGGATTTGACAGTTGGCGGAATTGTTGATGAGGCTGATACAAGCCTGTCCATTCGCTGCAAAGCCCACAACCGCCGATGGAACATAGGATCTTTCTTCAATTAAGTCCTCCTGCCCTTCAGGCAAAGTGAAGTCCCCGTAGGGAACGGTGGTTTGAGGTCGGGATTCATCACCGTCTAAAGCATTTTCAACGACCGTTATCTTGCCGGCCATTTCCACACATCCCACCTTCCAAACGGACTGGGAATAAGGCTCTAATATGGTGTCTTGGAGGAGGAAAACATCTGAAGTCTCTTCCCCTTCTCCTCCACTGGAAGCCTCTGTATCCTCATCGAGGTCAATGCCTGACTCTTTCCCTGGATCTAATGAGTCGGGGATGGGCTCTAACGTCTTATCGGCGGGCCCAGAGGGTGCTTCTTCCTCTTTCTCACCGCCCGTCGTTGCAGCTGGCGTTACACTCTCCTTCTCACCTTTGGTCCCCAGGGTAAATCTCACCTCCTTCTCATTCAACTCCTCTTTCTCCTCTCCCTCTTCTGGTGAGGAAGGTAGTGGAGGTGATGGTGATGGTAGAGGGGATGAGGATTCCTCGTGTCTAACGTGAACGGTCTCAGGGCAATCTGACGATGGATACTCAGGTGGTCCCGGCTCCATTACTTCCGTTCCGAACGTCAAGGTTCTCTTGGCTCCATCCAAAATCAATGGTGGAGGGGAGTTGGAAGGATCATCCCCAGGCTGTAACTGAAGGAAGTCCATGCCCAAAATGCCCTTAATCGGATCTTTGTCAGTGGCCGGCAAGAGCTTCGCCTTCACCGTCTTCTGATAACCGCCTATTTGCAAGCACAAGCTCACTTCTGTTGTCTTATAGACTTCTGCACCTATGCCCGTCAAAGACACATTGTATCTGAGGACCTGCGGTTGAGGAGTGATCTGAGCAAAGAGAACTCTGGAGACTAAGGTGACCTGACTTCCGGAGTCCACCAGAAATTTGGTGATGACATGGTTGTCTTCCACCCCTGGAGGGATCTGGGCTGGCGGGCACATAAGGAAAATGTTGCCCCAATAGCGGTTCTCATGGTTGGTGGTCGCAGTGCAGGTGATATAGTAGGAGGAGAAAAGGGGCATGGTCGGAAGGGGCTGTTGCAGCATGACGTCGGGTTCCTCTCCGACCTCCATTCTCAATCTTGCCACGTCCACAGACCTATCCTCCAGCCTCTGAACAGCACATTCCACGTGCTCCGTTCTTTCTTCCAACTGCGCCAACATCTGTTCCATATTGGCAGCTGACTGCTGGGAATCGCCTTCCTCATCTTCCTCCATTCTCAGTCTCCACTCCAACGCTCTTCCTCGCTCTACCCTCTGCACTGCCTCTTCTAACTGTGCCTCCGTTTGACTCACTCTCAGCTCCTCCTCTGTCGCTCATCTCCTCTCCACTCATTGAACGACTTCCTCCAGCTGAGTCTCAACCTGAGCCATCCTTAGCCTCTCTCTTCCAGTCTCTACTCCAGCGAAGTGGACTGAATTGGTTGCTGGGCGGAATCTAACAGCGGTTCTGAGAGTGCTTTGCCTAGGCGTGCACGGCTGAGCAGCAATGGCCGTGCCTGCTCTCACCTCACCAGCCGTGTCTACTCGCACCTCACCAGCCATGCCTACTCGCACCTCACCAACTGGGTCTGAGGCTTCTTCTTCTTCTACTCCCTCCTCCGCTGTCTCTCCTGCTTCGTCTCTAGAGAAACTGTAGTGGACGTAGATGCATGAGGTGCAGCAGCAATGGACCCCAGTGCAGCAGCAAGGCTCTACCAGATCATAGCACTTGCAGCAGAGGTGAATTGCCCCATAGTAAGGGAACAGGCATGCTGTGAGCCACCAATTTGGGTGCTGCCTTGGCTCACAAGAGCACTTCCAACTGTAACAGGTCCTAAGGCACAAGAAGTGGCAAGCCAAACAGGCTATGAGCAGGGCAAAGAGAATTACCCCTAGCGTGATCAAGGCTGGAATCTCATCATTGGGATAGAGCATGCTGGATCTCACTAATCTCACCAGCTGGGTCTGATTGGTGCTCTGAATGTGAGGGACAGGTGGCGCCCTGGCTAGTGGCAGCCATGAAAAGAAGACTGCTAAGAAGAGGAACAGTGAACAGGTAGTTGAAAATGTGGTGTCTTTGGATCTTTGAGAGGTAGGTTTGTTGGAAGGAGGTGTACCTGGGAGAGGGTCTTTCTTGCCGAGTGCCTCAATCTTAACGATGAGGGCTTGGGCATTGCGTCGCTCGTGCAGTTGACGCTTCTTCTCCTCCTCCGCTTCTTTCTTCTTCTTTGCCTCCTCTTCCATCTCTCTCTTCTTCCACAGACGCTCTTGGTGCTTCTTTTCTTCCAGCTGGAGAATGTGGAGCAGCTCCACCATAGGCAGCAAAGCCAACTCCTGCGACTTCAATGTGGGCTCTAAAACTGTTCGCTCTGAGCTCGCAGGGACTACCTCATCCGCCAACACGTCCTCTGCCGGAGGTGGGTCTTGGTTGTGGGTCTGGATCTGAATGTCGTCATCGACACGAGCCGCCAGGTCCTCTGCCTGATTTGCTGCCACCCAGCTCGGAATGAATGGGGTCTTGAGCTGGGTCTCATCTTCTTCTTCGAGGTTGATGCAGGGGCCGCTATATCTCATTTCGCTGGCCTCCGTGCCCTCTTCCTCCGTCTCCATAGCCTCTCCAGCGCCAGCTTCATCTTCCTCATCTTCTTGGATCTGCTGGATCTCATATTGGTCTTCCTCAGGCTCCTCCTCTGTCGAGTGGCTCTGCTGGAGCCCGTCGGGGAAGTCTTGGATGCCTGGTGAAGCGATGAAGGAGATGGATTGGCATCGCTGAGTTGCCAGGTGAGGATAGTTGACCGTGCGCGGTCGCTCTCTGAAGTAGTTGCGGAAGCGAAGCGGCCTGTGGTCTTCCACCATCCTGAGCGCCCACTGGATGAAGCTGGCACTTTGTTTGGAGTTGGTGGGGAGATAGCCATACTGCTCCAGCCTGTGGATGGCACCGACGCCCACGTTCATCTGCATGTAGTCGCTCAGGATCATCCGGCTGCAGAGGAAGTAGTTGATGAGGATGTTCATGCAGTAGATGAAATGGCCGGCCAAAGAGAGTTCGTGGGAGTCCAGGTTGTAGAGGGTCTGAGCCATGCTGGGAAAGAAGAACGCCGGTTCCTCCTGGCCTGGGCTGTAGTGGTAGTTGTGGGGGTTGATCTTCTTTGGCTTCTCCGGCTCCTCCCCTCTCTTCCTTGCTTCTTCTTCCTCCTTCTACTGCTTCTCATGGGCGGCGTTGCTCTGGAGGCTGAACTCGGCATAGGTGGGCGTGGGTGTGGGTGCAGGGGGTCTCAGAGATGAAGTTGGTCGGGTACGGCGGCGGCAAGAGGCAGCCCACCTGGAGCTTTGGGTGCTTGGTCACGAGGCGCTTGAGGAAGTTGATGAAGGTGGTGGAGAGCCTGTCGACGTCGACCGGGTGCTGGTAGAGGAGATGGCGGGGAAACTGGATGAGGAGCTTGCAGTGATTGACCACGCCTCCAAAATCCTCGGGTCTCATGATGATATCGGCAAGGCGAAGGAGCTCGTCAAAGAACTGCGCCCAATTTGTCTTTGTCCAGTCCACGAGGTAGAGTTGACAGGAGTTGAAGGAGATGTGGTGATGGCTGGCATCCAGGACCACGTGGGTGTACATGTGGTCCATCGGGAAGATGGAGTAGTGCCACCCCGGCCCTATGTTTCCAGCCGGAAGGAACTTCGGCCTCTGCTTGATGTTGATGGCTCTTGCCATGCCGGATCTTTGCAGAAATCGCTGCAGCTCTGCTGAGGCAATGGGTCCTTGGTGGCAGGGCTCTGTGCAGCCGTAGCGCTGGCCTTGCTTCTCCTCCTCCATCTGCTCTTTCAGCTCAGCAACGAAGTCCTCAGGGCGTCCTTGGCTGGAACATGCCCTTCTCTCTGTCCACTGCCACCTCCTCGGCCTCCTTGGTTCTTCCTTGATCCGCTGCCTTGGTCCCTTTGCTGACTTCCTCCACGGCTTCCTCTGCCTCTGCCTCAGCTGGATCTTCGTGGACTCATCCCAGCTTCCGTCCGCTCTTTCTCACTGTCCTGTCCCGACTGGCTCTCACTGCTTCCCTTGCCTCTCACGCAGCCTCCCAGCGAGCGGGACTTCCGTGGGTGATGTTTCTTCTTCGTCTCATCTTCCACCGCCACGACTTCTCCTGGGTCTGAGCCCTGCACAGGACGGGTCTTTTCTGGCTTGCAACTGGCTTGCTTCTCCACGGACTCCTTCTGCTTCTCCGGCTTGTCCGATTTCTCCTTGGCTGTCTCCGTGGGCTGGGTCTTCTTCTTCACTGCCCTTGAGTCCACCACTGTCCACTCCGGTTCCTGGTTCACCTTGGATCTCTCGTCTGAGGACATGCCATCCGTGCGAGTCTCAGGGGCTGCAGTCTCAGTCGGCTTCTTCTCTTCCTGGTCCTTGAGGTACAGAGCAATGGCTGTCTGCCAATCGGTGCCGTGCTGGAGGATGTGGGTGATCTGATTGGTCCACTCCCCCGTCAGGGCCGGCCTCTTCTCCAGGCTCTTCAGGAGCTGACTTGGTGACAGCAGGGGCGGAAAGTTCTCCTGGTCACAGGCCGTGTAGTACTGGATAAGGTTGTCAAAGGGGATCTTGTACTTTGACTGCTTGCACAGGAGCTGCGACTTGTGGCTCTGAACCACTTGCAGGTTTGGGCGTGCACCTTCCCTAAGGACGGTGAGGATGCCCTCATGGCTTTCCTCCCAGGAGTACTCTTGCATGCACTTCCGGAGCTGCCGCAAGGCATTGGCGATGGGCTCCATGGAGTGCGGGATCGGCAGGCTGTAGGCGTAGATGCAGGGGAACAGCATCTTCTTCCACAGCACCATCCAGAAGCCGACCAGGGTTCTCAGGCTGTGCCTGGTGTCCTTGGGACTCTTGCCATAGTGCTGCAGGGATCTAAGCAGCTGGGTGACGTGAGTCTCAGCATCGCGGTCCTTGAAGAGGTGGTCGCGGTAGACCCAGTCCTTCACCTTGTCTTGCACCACGAGCAGGAAGAGGCGACGGGTGTTGACAGTGGTCTAGTAGAAGGCATTCACCAGCGGCCCCATGTATGTGAGCCTGGGATGGAAGTCCTCGGAGTTGCTGACCAGGTGGATGGCATGCAGCACCAGCTCCAGGGTCTCAGCGCACTGCATGATGACGTAGTCCATCTTCTTGATCGTCGCATCAGTGTCCCACTCGAGGGTCTGGCGGTAGCTGAGGGTGTGGTTCAGGAGCCGCTGCTGTAGGATCTGCTCGTCCGTGGTCTGGGAGACGAAGTTGGTGATGTAGGCAATGGAGTCCCGGAACTGCTGTCGCACCTTCTCCTGGATCTTAGGGTCTACTCCGGGCGCCAGGCGGATGATGAGGGCTTCCGGTTCCTTCTCCCCTTTCTCCACCGCATTGGCGATCTCCTCTTGGTGCTCCTTGGACAGGTTCAGTTCTTCTGTGTTCGCCGGTTCTTCCTCCGCTGGGGCCGATTCCACCTCCATGTAGTCCAGAGGCTCCTCCGCTTCTTCCGCTTCTGGCATCTTCTCCACGTCCGTCGGCTCCTCCGCGTCCATCAGCTTCTCAGTGTCCGTCAGCTTCTCCACGTCTGTCTGCTTCTCTGCATCCATCTGCTTCTCCGCATCCATCTGCTTCTCCGCATCCATCCGCTTCTCTGCGTCCGTCAGCCTCTCCGACTCGTCCATGCCCTTGGGTTCTTCGATTGCGTTGGATCTTTCAGCTACATTGGATGCTTCTGAAGCTTCAGGATCTTGGATGGGCTCTGGCTCTTTGGGAACTTCTGGCTCTTCCACCACGTCGGGTTCTTCCGCTGCTTCGAGGCTTTCCGATGCCTTTGGGTCTTCGGTGTCTTCTGTGGCTTTGGATTTCTCTGCGCTCTCAGCCACCCCTGTCTCTGCCATCTTCTTCTCCAGCTCATTCGCCACCGTCGACTCCTTCTCCGCCTCAGTCGCTGCATCCGGTTCCACCATCATCTCCGTCTTCTCGGGTTCTTCAGGTGGAGTTGGCACTGTGTCCGGCTCCTCCACGGCCTTTGTCTCGTCTTCGGCCTCTGCTGGGACTTCGACGACCTCGGGCAGCTCTTCTTGCTTGTCTCCCGTGTCTTGCTTGGCCTCCTCCTTGGACAGCTTTTCCGCCACTTCCATCAGAGTCTCTGCCACGTCGGCTGGAATGGGTGAATCTTCTTCGCTCTCCACCTCCTCCTTCTTCTTCTCCGGTGTCGTTAGGATGGTGAAAAGTTGCTCTGAGCTGGATCTGAGTGGGTCTGGACGCTCATCCGAAGCTTTGGGGTCTTCTTGCGGCGTCGGCTGCTGCTCCGCAGGGACTGGCTCTGCTCCTCGCTCCTCTTTCTCCTTCTCACCACCCGCCTCCTGTTTCAGGTCATCTGTTTCTTTTGGCCTTTCTGGCAAAGGAGTTGGGTCTACCTCTCCCTCTGATGAGGTCTTGGATCTCTTGGAGTGAGCTTGGCCAAGTGGTGGGCCGTCGCTAGCCCTCTTCACCGCCTCGTCCTCCGCTGCTCGCAGCAGCTCTGATTGCTGGTCCCAGGCCTGGCATATCATCTTATACCATTTGGATTTAGACATGGTGGTTCTGAAGTATAAGGGCAGTGCTGTGCTCAAAGGGCATGAGGAAAAGTATTCCAGGGTGCAATAAGCCTTCCAGCAATCTTCCTCCGCGCATTGCACATGCCCTTTTCCTACCCATATCAAGTCCATATCCTCTTCACAGGCTCCACAGGCCAATGGGTCTTTGAAGGGAGAGTAGTACTGGATGAGAACGTCTGAGAAGGGCATGTCTGAGCCGCACTTGCAGGGCTGAGCCATGTTGGCCATTGGAGAGATCTTAGGCTTCGGCAGCTGCATTCTCTTCATCACCGGAACCAGGTCTACTTGGAGCTGACCATAAATGTAGGTGTTGTAGGTGACTGAGGCCAGATTCTTGCCGTCGCAGTAGACTGGAAGGACTGGCGTGGTGCTGCCATCCTGATTGAGTCTGTTCACCTCGATCTCCTTGCCTGTCTCCAGTTCCGCCATCATACAACAGCCTGGCTTACCGGATCTTACAGCGTACCCTTCTCCGCCTACTGGCGCTCCCACCGCCTTGGGCAATGGAAGGAGTGGATGGAGAGTGGAGACTCTGACATCGGATGAGGCGCCGGGCTCTTCCCTCTTCTTCTTCTTCATGGCCCTGTACTGCTTACACATGGGCATGCTGTGCCCGGAGTCAAGGCAGTAGTAGCATCTCTGGCAACAGGTCTCCTCCATGTGTCCCTCCTTTCCACAGCCTTCACAGCATTCAGGGCACTCTCTGACCACGTGTTCTCCACCGCAGTTGAAGCACATGGGCGGGCAAGAGCTGTTGTTGCCTCCTCTTCCTCCACCCCTGGATCTAAAGGAGGATCTTCCTGAATTGTTGCCGCCGCTGTTCTTATTGCCGCCGCTGCCTCCATCATTGTGCTGGGCATTTCCGGACCCACTCGCAGCTTGCCCCACATTGGATTTGGTCTGAGTTGAGGAGGTTGCGGGCACCTGGTTCTGATAGGGCTGCTCCACTGCGGCGGCGGTGTGGTAGGGCATGGGGATGCCTTCGTCCTTCGTCTGCTGCACCAGCTCTTCTGCAATCGCCAAGGCTCTTTGCAACGATTCTGGGGCTTGCATTATCAGCAGCTGTCTCAAGTTTGAAGGGAGGCACTGAACAAATCTTTGCTGGAGCTGAATGTCATACTCCCCCTCCGATACATCTGGCCAAATCAAGCTGGCAGCCTCCTGAATACGCCCAGCCAACTCTCTCACGGTCTCATTGGGCTTCATCTGAATGGCCTGGAAGGAGGCGTGTTTGATACGTCTGAAGCTGGGATTGTCGAAATGTTCCAGCATGGCCTCTTTCAAGAGGTCATAATGCTCTTTCACATCTGATGGGAGATTGGCGTAATAACGCTTGGCCTCTGAATGGAGCTTAGACTCTACAATGAGGGCCTTAGTTCTTGGACAGTAAACATGGCAAACATTGGCCACCTTGTCAAATCTGTTGAAATAATCTGACACCAATTCCTCCAGTCCTGTCAGGCGACTTTCAGCCTTTGGCTTTACCCCCAGCGTGAAATCTAACAGCTTGTAGTTGGGGGTAGGGTAATTTTGAGGGTAGGTGCACTGGCAGCATTTACACCTTGGCGGGGATTCATGCCCTCTTCTCCCTCTCTGAACAGGCCTCTCATCCTCCCCTTTGCTGGGTCTCTTTTGCCTTCCCCCATTGCCTCTTACATCCTCTCCCCTTCCACCATTACCTGGCTTCTTGGGGTTGTCTGGATCTCCGCCGCCATCGCCGCCATGGCCTCCTCCACCAGAGGCTCCGCCGCGCCTTCTCACAGGGCTTGGTGGGTCTCGAGGCTCTTCGTGAGACTCTGGGCGGTCCTCCGCCGGTTGCTGTGTCCGTCCTCTGCTGGACACTGCTGGCTGCTGCTCTGAACCAGCTGAGTTTGTGTTGGGTCTTAGATCGGCAGCAAGAGTCCGACTGGGCAACTGTGAGGTGGGGTTGGATCTGATCTTGGTGTCGGAGGCCGCGCCCGAGGCGCTGGATGTCGCCTAGGCCTCTCTCACCACCTGGAGGTCCACCTGCATCGTCGCCATCTTCTGGGTCATCTCCGCCATGAATGCTTTCATGGTTGCCTCCATGGTTCCTGCAGCACTCTGCATGTTTGTTCCGTCAGTGCTCATCCCTGCTTCCTTCCTTGCTTCTTCTTCCAAATTCCTAGAAAGGATGGAGGCATTGCAGTCAGTGAGTTCAATACGCGAGGGGGAGTAATGAGCGGGAGGCTGGAATGAGGGACGCGGAACAGAAAAAGGGGTTTGTGGGTGTAGAGGGTAGGATGGTGGAGGTATGAAAGAGGGTCTTGGTGTGCATCGCTGTGCGGGAGGGGCGGCAAGAGCCGCACTCCACTCTTGGGCATTCAGACTATCTAACAATCGCTGATGCTCGATTTGTCTCATCTCCCGCACTCTCTCTCTATACTTCGCCTCCCTTATCTCATCATTCCTCCTTCTTTCTTCCTCCAATTCCATTCCGGATCTCATGAGTTCAGTGATTGTAAGACCAGCTAATCCATTGACTTCGCCCCCACCTTCACTCTCAACCAAGCTCATATCCTCCTCTCCTCCCTCTGGCTGCTGCAGGAAACTCATTCGCATCTGCCCTGCACCTATCAAAGGTGTAGCCAGTGCAGTTGTGAGCAGCATTGCTGCTCTGGCCAATGTCACCATTACTGCCAGTAGTGTCCCAAAAGCATGGAAATCTGCTGAGGTCATCGCCATCCCCAAGAAGGGCAGCAGCCAGACCTGTGAAGACTTCCGCCCCATCAGCCTCCTGCCACCACTAGAAAAGCTCTGGGAAAAGATGATGCTGAAAAAGCTTGAACCCTACCTCACCACAAGCAACACCCAATTTGGGTTCAAAGCAAGGAGTGGCTGCTCAGATGCCTTGCTGCGTCTCCAACATGCCATTGCAGAGAGTGCTGGGCGCCAGAGAGCTGTCAGGGTGGTGGTTGCCAGTGTAGATGTCAAACGCGCTTTTGACACTCTCTCCCATGCCGCCATCATCGCCACCCTACACTCCAAGGCTGTCCCTCCCCGCCTCACTGCTGTCATTGCCGACTGGCTGAATGATCGCTCCTTCCATGTACGTGTTGGCAATGTCCACTCCAGTCCCAGAAAAGCTACATCTGGTGTCCCCCAAGGAAGCTGCCTTGGCCCATGCCTCTTCAATGCCACCACAAATGAGGCACTGTCCCTCTGCCTCAGTGCAGGGACAACAATCCAGGCCTATGCAGACGACACGGTCCTGGTGAAGGCAATTGATGGAGAAGAAGATGTCACTGCCTTAGAGCAGGATCTGGAATGCCTCCGACTCCATCTTGCTTCACTGGGCCTGGAGCTTCACAGCGGGAAGACCAAAATACTCGTAGTTGGCCTCACACCTGCCCTCCGTCTCCTACCCAAGCCCCTGCTCTTTGCTGGTGCAGTGCTGGAGCCAGTCCACTCACTGAAGTACCTGGGTGTGCTTCTTGATCCTCTGCTCAGCTTTGCACCTCACTGGGCACGCACATGCGGGGCAGCTCGTGCCACCCAGGCTGTGCTCTGCCGCCTCCTTGCAGGCCACCCAGAGGCAACCCGCCTTGCTGTGGCACAGAAGGTGGGTGGAGTCTTCCTTCACTCACTCGCCTTCTGCCCACCCGCCACAGTGGCCTCTGCTGAACGAGTCAGAAGCATCTTTGCGCGTCAGGCCAGAGTTGCACTTGGAGACTGGGTGTCTAGCCAAAATGATGTGCTTGCCAAAGCCAGCCTTCCCTCCTACGAATGGCTGCTATTCCAGCACACCTTCCTCCACACCTGGCGCTGCCTTGCTGGTGGATGTGCATATGGCCACTGGATAAAGGAGGATACCAACCCATCTAAGCTCCCCACACACGGGCATGCCACCAGGGCCTCCCAACGAGCCATTGCAGCAGCTGAGCTCCCTGTAGGCTCGTGGAAGATCCAGGAGCTCAGCTCTGGTCGAAGCCTCATTGATCGCCTCCAACCAGTGCGCCTCAGGAAACTCTGGAATGCCATCCCCTGGGCTGCCTCTGGCATCATTCATCCAAAGGAGACCCTGCGGACTGAAGCACAAGCACGAGCAGCAGCCGAAGCCATCTTCCCCCATCTATGTCCAGCAACTCTCCAAGCCCTCACGTTTTAGGCCTGCCCCTCACCCCCTTTATTTCTCTTGTTGCCCCCAATTTTTTTGTGACCTTGTGATCTGACTCGCCAGACAGCTGTCAAAAGCTTGTGCATTAATAAAAAGGAAAAAAAATAATCTGAGAAGCTTGAATCTCAGCAGTCGCCGTCTGATTGAACAGGGCCAGGCAAGGGGTTTGCGTAGCACAAGCACCTCCAGGTGAATGCTCAATCACGTCATCTTGGTGCAGGCCAAAATCTGCTAGGAAGGCTCTAGGGCTGTTTGAACGAGACATAGCCTGACTCTCCAAAAAGGCAGGGCTCATGGAGGTCTGCTGGTCTACTGGAGGCAGATCTATGGGCGTGCACTGCAGTGCCGTTCTTCCCAATGGAACTGAAGGTGATGAAAGGGCTGGTGAAGAGGCTTCAGGTACGGGCGACAAAACTGGGGCATGGAGAAGTAGGCCGCCTCCGCGAGTCTCAGGGGGTTGCAAAAACACGGGACCTCCATCTTCGTCCCCTTCACTCACATTCCCTTCTCCTACTCCTTCGACAAACAGCTCACGATTGACGGGTATAGGAGTGGAGGTTGTGATGGAGATGAACTGCGCCAATTTAGGCGTTTGTGCAGGGTCTGCTTGAGTGGCAGGGGTGAGAGAGGTGGATGTGGGAGCGTCTGGTGGGCAAGTGGCGCTTGAGCGTGGGTTTGAATCTGATGGAGCAGGGACTGGGGTAGCCGTGTCATCCGCTGAAGTGTTCCTTCTTTTGCCTCCACTCCCATTCCCAACCGCAGACAACTCGCCGCCATTGCTATCTCCTCTTCTTACACCTCCACCTCCTCTCACTGTTCTCACCTTGTCTCTAAGCTCTGCCAGGACGCTCAAGGCCACTGCTTCTGGGTCTGAACTCTCCTGGCTGTCCTCGCCTTCTGCTTCTGTTTCTGAAGGCAAAGACGCGACAGCGGACAAATATTGCTCGTCATCATCTGTTGTCTGGCTCTCAAGCCTCCCAGCCATTCCGGAGGACTCCAATCTGCCTCTAAAGCTCAACTCTTCAGCACCTTCTCCTTCTGAAGCCAAAGCTCCGGCGCTTTTGGATCTTCCCTTAGGCTTGAGCTTGCTGTACACTCGCTTCAAGACCTCCGCCCCCGTCTTAGAGCCTATATTGTAAGGCGAATGAGAGCTGGGCCCAGCACTGGATGGGCTGGCCAGGTCTAAGGTGTGCACTCTGCCTCCTTGGGGGCTCATTGAGGGGAGGGCTTGTCTAAAGAGGCTTTGTACGCTGTCCTCCACTTCTTCTCTGGACAGCAACGATAGTGTCTGAATCGTGGCTTTTGCCACTCTCCTGCTCGGTCCAGAACTGGCCTCCCCACCAGACACCGATTGCTCAGCATCCTTGGCGGATTGGTCCAGCCGCCCTGCGCTCAAACTTCTTTGAGGGGGCTGAGAGCTGGATTTGGATCTTAGTGCTGTGGCGGGGTACTGGGCACTGCCTTTCCTCCAAACCAAGCCTTGCTGCTCCATCTCGTGTGTCTTCCGTTTGGCTTCTGCCTTTGCTTTGCGAGCTGATCTATCCATCCTACCACTTGCTACAATAGCCGTTTAATAAAAGAAAGAGAGGGGGAATATGGGTGGGCCCTGAAAACTCTAAAGGGAAAAATAGGCATCTCAGTGCCGCGTAGAGGTGGTGTGAGCAAATGAGGCCATCTGAATGTGTGCGCCCAGCTTTGGGGCAGCCTTGGATAGGGGGTGCAGAGGGGGGCACTGTGGGGGCGTGTCTAAGCAGGCAGTTACACTGCGTGAGGGGGCCCTTGACGTCTCTCCTCTCCTGCAGGCAGAGTGTGCGCAGCGCCCTGCACACCACAACACTGGGCCACTTCCCACTCTCCCAATCTCACTCCCCCCCCAGCGTGTCCTGGGGGCTCTTTGTTATAAATACTTTTGACCTCTACCAATGGCCTCTCAAGCCTTTCCCACTTCCCACGTCTCTAAAACAGCGTCTTCTCTCCTCTCGTCCTCTTATAATCACCCAGCACCCATAAAGGGCTATGCAGCAGGGCAATAAACGTAATCTCTTCATGGCAGGGCTGATTTATGGCCCTTCCCCTGGCCTTGTTTAAAGCAACAAAGGCGGGGGCCTCTCAGGTGGCTCCTCTTTACGACGTCTCACACAAACTCCAAGGGCCATTTTTGGGCAGGCCACACTCCAGTCCAGGCAGCCGTGGGACAGGGCATAGATAAATGAATTTATTATATATTATAATAGATGGTAAGACAAGCATATTAAAAGTGGAGGCCCTGATGCGGCTATTTGAACAGTTCTGAAATGACTTTTTGTTATCGACTCGTTCTAAGTCATTTTTTCACCTTTTTGAGCCCGGTTTTCTCTCAAAACTGGCAAGGAATCTGATTCGTTCAGATCTGCAGTCAGTTGTAACCTAGCATTAGAAGGATATTTGCTAGGGCTTTTGAGCTGGCCTGCGGGTTTTGGTACTTTACTCACATTTTGGATATTTCACTTATTTATTTTATTATATCTTAGCAACTCTTGCTGTTTAGTTGACTGTCTACGATTTTTTTGCTGTACCTCTACTATGCAGCGAGGCAGTTTTGGAGTCCAAAGGGATGTGGGTTAAAATTAGAAGTCCGGCGCTGGAATGTATTGTCCAGCCTGGCTGTGGTCGCCTCTTTCATGTGGATTGCATTGGCCTGTTGCAAGAACCTGGCCACCAAAGCACTCCCAGAAATCCAGGATGATCAGGTCTGGATTCATGGCACCAAGACCTTTGGGAAAGGTATTCGGATGTTCCTGCCAAAATTTCAGCCATCTGCATTCTCTTTTTTGCTCAAATGAACCATAAAAAAGTTTCTCCCCTATAGAAAATAAGTTTTGCTGCCTCGGTGTTCATTAAATGCTTCCGCCGGCTTCAATGATTGGATTGGTTCGCCTGCTGACAAATGCTGGGAAAGAAGGCGCTGCAGAAGAGCCAGGGACTGGCCGAAAATCTCTGAGGCATGATTTGCTTACACTGGCATTTACAAACTCTAGTTCTATGGATGCAGAGTGATTGCTTAATTGTTGCTTTTCATTTACAATTCCAATTCTTATTTCTCAAACTTTCAATGCTGCCTTATTAATATACCCAAGCACATTTAACGTTATAAAAGCATCAGAATAGCCGCATCAAGTCATTTTGACTCAGAATCGCTTGTCTTACCATCTATATAATAAAAGCTGGTAACTCCTTTATCTATGGACAGGGCCACACAAAGCCCCCATACGAGGAGCTGCTGTCGCTTCTTTTTGGGAGCAAGATTCTTGGAATTGAAATCTTATAGCACCATCTACATGCAGATCTTAGCAAGCTAAATGCCGCTGCCAGAGCTTGACTAGCGTTTTGCATGTCTAGTGGCCTTCTTCAGGTTCTTCGCCGACTGGTTCCCGCAAATCTGATTGGCTGACTCTTTTGCAATGCATGCGATGGGCGTGATCTTAGGAAAGCAATAAATTATGAGATCTGTGGCTTAAATTTTAGCTGGGGTTTGAGAAAGTTGGCTGGGCCCAAGCCGATCTCTCTGACGCCGCCTTCATCTTAGTCAAGCGTCTGAAGTTGGGTCTTTGGAGGGTCTCATGGAAGCAGATCTTTGAAGGCATCTGAGCTCGAAAATCCATCACGTTCGCATCTCACCATATGCGTATCAGAGTCGCTGGAAGCGTTATCCGTAGCTGCTCATTAACCTTGTGTTTCAAAGATTTCCAATTTTAGGTCATTTTAACTTATTCCATGAGTTTTTGGTCTGTTCTTGGAACTTGAAGCAGTTGAGTAGAAGTTTTTCTAGCACAAAACAATCAAGATATTGCAAATTGAGGCATGAACTGGCCAATTCTTAAAGCATCTCAGAGCTGGGTAGAGCAAAATCATCCTCCAAAACCCATCTGACTGCCATAGCTCCACTTAGAAGGGACGAAATCGCCCAAATGTGCAGTTGACATTGAAACATCAGGAATCTTGGCGGTGAGACGGACAGTTCCAGTCTTAATTTTCACTAAGTACGTAGTTAAGGGTCAAACCATTTATTCAGGATAGTTAATATTGCATTAATCTGAACATGAATGATATCCAGCCTACAGCATACTAACTACTTTGTGGGACTTAATTATGAAGGTTTTGCATCTTTTTGGGTTAACTGGAGTAATTTTATGCTGAAAAAAACATGAGGAATGAGTGCCGCAAATTTTCATACCTTGAAATTCCATTTTCCATTCCTCAACTATTAAATGTCATATTTTGCAAAATTTCAATTGAAAATTGGCAAAACAAAGTTCATTTCTGCACTCGCTGAATCACTAGCTTTCGATTGATACCAATTGGATGTGATTTTGATTAGAAATGGAAAAGTCGAAAAAATTTGTTCCAGTCTTAATTTTCACTAAGTATGTATTTAAGGGTCAGACCATTTATTCAGGATAGTTAATATTGCATTAATCTGAACATGAATGATATCCAGCCTACAGCATCCTAGCTACTTCGTGGGACTTAGTTATGTAGATTTTGCATCTTTTTGGGTTACCTGGAGTCATTTTATGCTAAAAGTATATGAGGAATGAGTGCCAAAAATTTTCCATTCCTAAGGAATGAGTGCCAAAAATTTTCCATTCCTGAGGGATGAGTGCCAAAAATTTTCCATTCCTGAGGAATGAGTGCTAAAAATTTTCCATTCCTTGCAAAAAAGGGCGAAAATTGGGTTTTTTTCAGAAAACTTGCGTTGACAGCCCCAAAAATAAAAACGACGCAGAATGAGTGGCACTATTTGACGCAGAATTGTCCATTACGTAACCCTATGTAAGTAGTTTGATACTTTTTAAACAAAATTTTGGAGAAAACGGAGAAGAAATGCAAAAAATTTAGCCGAGGAATGGAAATATGGGCTATAAAAATGGAAAATTGAGGACAAGGAATGGAAATACATTCCTGGTCCAGACCGCGAATGGAATTGCATTTCTCGGAAAGACCGCGTCTTCCTCCGGGCCCAGTCTTTCCGGGGGGGAGGCATGGAGGGGGTGGAGCCTGGTGGCCTAGGGAGCCTACCACTAGGGTACACGTGGTTACCATGGGGGGGGGGGGGGGGGGGTGATTTATCCGCTCATTATTTCAAACAGTTATAACTCAAGATCTACTCATTATTTTTTTAACAAAAATTTATCAGTAGATGCTCCTAGGTGTCCACTAAATTGTGTTAAATTTTTGTTCCAAACGAAATTAAACTTATTGTGTTATTTCAATTTTTGTGACAAGAGTCAATATATTGTTAATATAGAGTTGATGTCTTATGCAGAGCAATTCATTTGTTGCAAAATGATGAGTTTTTTTTAATTTTAATGTTTCATCAACTTTAATTTATCAAAAGAATTACATTATATACAAAGTTTATGTCAAAACCATAAATAGATACAGATTAATGCTTGTAAATCAATGGTAATCTTCATTTTTAGCATAAAATTTGCCATTTTGCTATATGTCCTTCAATATATTGACTCTTGTCACAAAAATTGAAATAACACAATAAGTTTAATTTCGTTTGGGACAAAAATTTAACACAATTTAGTGGACACCTAGGAGCATCTACTAATAAATTTTTGTTAAAAAATAATGAGTAGATCTTGAGTTATAACTGTTTGAAATCATGAGCGGATAAATCACCCCCCCCCCCCCCCCACGGTAATCCGAGTTGGCTAAACCGTCTTAATTGCTTTACTATAGCATGTAACTTGAGACCTAGAACCAGCAGCTAAGTTTGAAATGAATCAGCGTCTGCTTCGATGAATGAGCGAGGACGCAGGAGAGCTATGAAGGCGCTCTGGCGGGCAGGTAGCCAGAGGCCCATCCTCGCCTGCCTCCCACGCCCTCCTCCGTGAAGGCCACCAGCCGCTGCTTCAGGAAACACTCCTTCCGCCTCACCTTCAGCCCCCATTCTCTCCCCCTTCCCCCTTAGACCATCAGCCTCAGCCATCACATTGTAGTTCCAGGAGATGCAGCTGGGCTGGGCCACGCAGGCTTGGCAGCAGGCCTCCACCGACGGCACCATGTCCAACTGCAGTGGAGGGGGGAATGCTGGCTATAGGCTGAAAGAATGAGGAGAGGCGGACTACTTGAGAAGCAACGAAGCCGTGTCGTCCGCCGCTGTCCAGGGAGTCCAGGCTGCACCAGGGCCCATCGTAGGGCTCCTCGTCGCGCCCAAAGCCTAAACCAAGCCTCTCATGCACTGTGAAGAGGGGGGGGGAAGAGCGGCGCTACAGGCAGAGGTGAGCAGAGGCGCTGGGAGCCAAGGCAGCAGAGCCAGGGCCAAGAGCGCCTGCATAGGTTGACCTGGCCTCTGCGACAGGCTGACCTGGTTGAAGCGGCAATGAGAGGCCGGGATTGAAGCGACAATGATAGACCATGCGGCCGGACATAACTATGGCCTGCCCACTTCTCCTCTCCAAATGTCTGCCACGGACTGGTCTGCATCTTTCTTCTTCTCCTTTTGCCGACATCTCTCTACTTCTCTTCTTGCCCAAGGAAGCAAGGATAACTATGGCCTGCTCACCTCTACTCTCCAATCAAATGTCTGCCATTGACTGGTCTGCATCTTTCTTCTTCTCCTTTTGCCGACATCTCTCTACTTCTCTTCTTGCCCAAGGAAGCAAGGATAACTATGGCCTGCTCACCTCTACTCTCCAATCAAATGTCTGCCATTGACTGGTCTGCATCTTTCTTCTTCTCCTTTTGCCGACATCTCTCTACTTCTCTTCTTGCCCATGGCTGAGATGAACCATGTCCAAGACGTCGATAGATAAAAGACGTTTTTAAGGCAAATTAAGGCGGATATTTAGTTGTCTGCCCGTTCGGATGCATTTCTGGCACTCAAGCAAAAATCAACATGTGACTCTTGGACCTGCATTGCAGGAACACTTTGAACAGATATGCTCAACTGTTCCGAATTGAACCAGTTCCCTGAAGCCTACCGGTAGCTATAGCATTGGTGACCCGAATGCGACATTGAAGGACTAAGGCGTAGATTGAATGGAGAGTTTGGAGCAAGTGGGGCATCAACAGACGGTGACTTTGTGATGGTTGAGGGAGGCGGATTGGTGGTCGGGCGGGGGCGCTGGTGAAGGAGCTCTTCCAGGGCGCAGAGGCGCAGGGCTCCTGGGCGTTGCTGCGGCATTGCCCTGGGAGCTGGCCAGCTCAGTCGCACTGCGCTTGCCTGCAGGGGGGAATGTGAGCAGAGAGTTTGGAGGAGAGGAGAAGGGGACGGAAGATGAGGCGGCGGAACTCCGTCATGCGGAAGTAGCAGACGGGCTGGCAGACGGCGTGGAGGCCGATCAGCGCCTGCAGGAGCCAGCGGCCCAGCGAGGAGCCCCAGCCCGGGCTTTCGATCACCTGTGTCTTTCTTCTTTCACACTCGCCCCCAACTAGGCCCCCTAGAGTGAAAGAGAGGAACGCGGTGGATGTGGAGGAAGGAGAGGATCTGGAGGACGGAGTAGGGGAGGAGGTAGAGCGTGTCTACCAGCAGCACCATCCCGATCACCACGATGTACTTGTGCCGGTTCATCCAGTACTGGCGCAGGTGCCGGCTCCAACGAGAGCTCTGAATGAAGCTGGGGGAGGGAGGAGAGGTTGAAATGGGCAGGGCACAGTGTGGCGTTTTGAGCGAGTCGAGGACTGTGCCTGCGAATGCTGCGCTCCTGGGCCAGGCCGTTGGGCAGGGAGTCCGGACAGTGGCGGAGCAGCTGCGGCGCCGTGGGCACATGGAACAGGCTTTGCCGCTCGCTCACTGCCCCACTCACTTTCCGCATCACCTCCTATGGCCTCCCCCCAAATGCACTAAGGAAGACAGGGAATGGGGAGGGGGGCGGACGGAGTTGGAGCGGTGCATGTGGATTGGAGTGTTGGAGGAGAGGCCGTCGGACTCCCCGGCACGGAAGCGTCGGATGGCGGCCAGGATGAGGCCGTAGCAGGCCAGCACCTCAAGTGGAGTGGAGTGTAGGTGGAGGGGGGAGAGGAGGGTAGGTGGAGGAGGTTGCAGTGATGAGGCAGCAGTAGCAGATGCAGAGGATGGCGAAGGAGGTGGAGTAGTAGAGGCCCAGGAACACGTTGGCCCCCTCCGCGCTTCGGTTCACTATCATCTGCGAATCTGCCAACCGAAAACCTTTCTAATCAGTTCAAAGCTTGTATATTTATAAAATAAAATGAGTGCAAATTGATATTATTGCGAATGTAAACTTTCGCTGCAATTTAGCAAAATAATAGGGCAACGCAGGGGCAACATAAATTCAAAGCTTATTTGAATGGAGGGGGGAGTGGAGGGTAGGAGTTTTTTTTGGTGAAGCCGTGTTTATAAAAAAGCTTTAAAAAATAAAATGAAGAAACGAAGGAGATTGCACGAAGGAGATTGCATATCGCACGAAAAGCCAAAAAAAAGGCTGGTCTTTCGTCAGTGGGCGTAGTAGGGATGTAACCAGAATAGTTGGCAAGGAGGTGAGGACGAATCATGAGGGCTTGGCCGGCGCTGAAGTTGCGAAGGAGGCTGAGTGTGAAGCAGAGGAGAATGCTGAAGAGCCATGAGGCCAGCAACAATGCCTTCACCAATCGACGACGAAATATTTGGCGATAGCTACAAATATATCCGTTTTTTCATTTTTTTTCTAAATTATGACGTCTACCGCATGGGACGACTGATGACAATGTACTCATTGACGGTGAAGAGAAGCAGGTTGAACACTGTGAGCAAGTTTAACGTCTTCAGCACCAAACCCACCTTAGGCGGAGGGTAAAGCGTTTTCAAGAGGAGGAAGAGCGATGAGGTGAGAGGACTTGCTGCTTCATCTGGGTGTGGCGAATGCGGGTGGCAAATCCAACGTGAGCGTCGAGTATAAAAGGTAGGCTCCAGAGAACCAAACACCCGCCGCGCAATGAGTCCACTATGCCGCAATGCAAAGCTGCAATTACAGGCAAGCTCATGTCCTATTGATTCTAATAACTGAAAAAGTATTTTATTGTATCCCAAACAATTTCGTTTTAAAACAAGAAAATTCTTATTTATTCAAAACAAGTAAAACGTTTACCCCCAAAAACGAAAAAATAAGACAAGTTGCATTTGGAGTTTTTTTCCGCTTGCTCCATTGTTGAAGAATGCTCATGGGCTGCCTGACAAGGTTGGACAGGATGAGAAGAGGAGCAACCGATGAGGTAGAAGACGTTCTTGCGGATCATGTGTGAGTGGCGGCAGAGTGCGAGGACGACGACGGCATTGAGGCCTACGCTGAGGATCCCCAGCAGGGCGCAGATCAGACTGGACAGGATGAGAAGAGGAGCAACCGATGAGGTAGAAGACGTTCTTGCGGATCATGTGTGAGTGGCGGCAGAGTGCGAGGACGACGACGGCATTGAGGCCTACGCTGAGGATCCCCAGCAGGGCACAGATCAGGCTGGAGGCAACAATCATCGCCTCTTCATCACTCTCTTCCATCCTTCTTCAATTCGAACCTATCTCATTTAGTTCAATATTAGTTCAATTGCAAGCGATAATTGTTCATCTTCAAAAATTATTCCGGATTTCAAAATAAAACGCTTTTGAAAACTTTTGCAAGGGGTTGAGCGGCCAAGACTATAAAAAATTCGGCTGACACCTAGTTCCCCCCCCCCATCGGATTATCCCCTCCCTTGAGGTTACCCCCCCCCCCCAAGAAAGTTTCCCCCCCAGAAAGTCCCCCCAAGATTCTCACCTATACCCACACACCCTGCGCTAATGCATGCCCTAGTTGATACGGCAGTCTAAACAAGGCAATTTGTGTGTTTGGGGGGGGACTAGTCGTCAAAAATTCTTGGGAGGGGACACTAGTCTTCGTGGGGGGGGGGGGGTCCCCCTGACTTGGCCGGTACTCCTCCATGGGGGGGGGGGGCTTTGATTAGGGGGGAACTAGCGTTAGCCAAAAATTCGATGTAGAGAATTTTTATGTCATATACAGGACGTTTTTCGATTTTCCAATTTTCTTCGTTCTCAATGTATCATTTTTGTAACCTACATAGCAACAATATTTCAATTTGTTTCGGGTTTAGGAAAGACACGAGGATGGGTTTAATAAAAGCTAAGAAACCTTTCAATGATAACACGCAAACTTTCAGAGAAAAAGTGATTTGATGATTCATTGAGCTCTATAACCACAACACCTACCCAGTCTCTGGACAGGAACTCTTGCTGACTTAAATTTTGACGAATGCCGAAGCTTTAGCCTTCCAAAATTAAAATACCACAGGATTCTTTCACTAACTGGCAACTAGCTGGTGTATCCCATTTTCAAAGGCAAAGTGAAAGGTTGGAAAAAAGAGCAATGCAGCCGCTTTTCCAGGGCGCCAAATGAGATTAGAGGCGGGGCACGGGGTTGGCGGCGAAAGGACGAGGCAAGGAAAGACTTGAAAAAGAATCTGGCCTACTGGAGGCTGGCGTTGGAGCGGAGGAGCTTGAACAGACGACGCTGGAACTGCAAACAAGGCTGCTCTGTTTTGGGGGAGTTGAGAGAGAGGCTAGAGGCTGCTAGGAGCTCAAAGGCCGCATTACCTGGGCCTCCAAGGAATGGCTCATGGCCGGATTGACAGCTGCAATCGCTCCTCCTTAGCTCTACGGGGCTGCTACGGCAGGCGTCAGTAAAAACACGACCCATCCAGTCTCTAATGCGCAAAATAGCAACCTATCCTGCTTCAGCCAACAGTCACAAGTTTCCATCCCTAGTTTGAGCAAGCTGCATCTAGGACCTGAACTCAGGAGCAGTTTCAGCGTCGCAATCAGTACTTTGAGTTGCATGCAAAAAGTAAGCCGCCAAGGGTCTTTCTGATAGGGCGAGCAGTGGAGGGGGCGGAGGCCTGGTCAGGCAGGCCTGGACTGAAGGGGGTGGCAAAAAGCGGGAGGCAAATGTCAGCGAGACTCCGCCCAATTGGCCGGAAAGCCAGAGTTGGCCCAATCTGGTTTCCCAGCTGCGGTGCTGTGGGGGGCGCTGGCAAAAAGTGGGGGAGGGGGGAGGGCAGGAGAGGCGGGCCAAAAAGCGATTGTTCTGCCGCCGGAAAAGTGAAGCGATAGGTTGCTGACAGCCAGAGGGACAAATTTTTGCCGCCTTCTGCCGCAATAAGTGCCTGGGATGGAAGCGGGGCAAATGCCATTGCCCACGCTTCCTCAACGCCTCTCCTCTCACTCCTCCAGCAGGCCAAGAAGGGCTCCTTAGGCTCTCTGCCATCTGACAAAGGTTAAAAGGCGGCAAAAACCAGATTAAATCAGATAATCAGATTAGCGCCTCCTTAATCCACCATTCTGATTATTAAACGACAGCAGCTTTCTTGGAGCCAACACTTTGTTACTCTTAAGCAGCTCCGCGCTAAGAAAAAGATAGGCAATGAATTAGGGGAATGGGAAAGAAGCTCTAAGCAGCTTTTCCGCTCCCTTAAACTCCGCATCTAATTTGGATAAAAGCCTCAGCAAACCCGTCCCAGGCCTCGGCATTGCAGCGGCGGGGCAACTTTTTGGGCTGGCAGAAGTAAGGGCGCAGACCGGAACAGGTGGGCAGGTTGGTGTGGCCGGCGGAAATGAAGAGAGCACGAATCAATCACCCAGCAACTGCCCCAGGCTCCAACATCCCACAGCCTACGCTAGCCTCCGGCCTCCACACGCCCTCTTTTCACTCAACCAACTGCCAGAAATACCCAGCCTTCACCTCCTGTCGGGCATTTCAAGGCCGTAGGTAAACAGTTGGCTGCCCTTTTCAGGCTGTTAAGAAAAGATTCAATCTGTATATTGACAATATAAGCGGAGGGGCCTGAGAAGGAAGCTTGTCAATTGGTGAGAGAGCTAATTGAAGGAGTGTGAGAGCGGAATGTGGTTTTGCTGAAGCCAGGGTTTCTCCTCTCTTGAGACAGGCGCTAGGACAGGCGAAGGGAGGGAGCAGAGTGAGAAGAGTGGAAAGGGAAGGGGGCGGGTTAAGGCTCAGCCAAATCGAATGCGAGCGACGTTGTGGTTGTAGGGCACGTAGCTGCCGCGCTTCAGATCCCCCAATTGCGAGCCACCAGAGTCCGCCTCCTGTCAAATCCCACATTCACTATGCACCTCTGCCACTGCATCAATATTGATATGGACGAAATCTTTCATTTTTGTTTCCGGCAAATGCACAGATATCAGCAAACTAATAGAAAAGTGGGCAAATATTGGGCAAAGTGGTATTTGAAGTTTTAAACTGAATGTTATCGTTAAAAGCGAACTTGCTCAATGTTTTACCTTCAAAATCATCATCAAATGAGATACACCCCAATTATGACCAAAAAGTAAATAAATTTAAATATTTTTATAGGACTGCAATGTGTTTGAGAATTTTCAGATTCCAGGTTGCTTGAGATTTTTTTCACTGGGAGTATTGGGCGCTTTGCTGGAGTATTTAGGAAGCGTTTTTTGGGGAAAGCCAGTCCAAGTGTCGTTGCATTGGATTGGATTTGCATCCGATTTTTCAAACATTATTTTTCACTCGGTTTCTGGAAATAGATAATATTGAAAGGAAATGTACTATATATCTGGTACCATCGGCAAGCCAAAAGTGGTTCTTTTTTCTCCATAAATTGAAATTGCCCCGAGTTAAAAGTCAAAGAAATACAATTACTACTAGTGGAATCAGCTGCTTTGACAGTTGCATTTTGTTTTTGGCGCGCAGTTCAGTGTCTCTTTCCATGCGCGCCCAAAAACAAAATGCAAATGACGCAGCTGATTCCACTAGTAGTAATTGTATATCTTTGACTTTTAACTCGGGGCAATTTCAATTTATGGAGAAAAGAGAACCACTTTTGGCTTGCCGATGGTACCAGATATTTCTTCCACTTTTTATGTATTTTTTGTATAAGAAGGCAAAAAAAGTTACATTGAATAGGGGTTGAACCAAGCCCTCACGGATTTGGGTCAATCAAACAAACCACTTGACCACACACCCGATAGTCGTTGAGATCTAAATGGGCATTTTAATTATGCAGGCAATTATCCCTTTGCCTGGCGACTGAACTCCTTACTGTTGAATAATTGAATACCTACTTTCGTCCATTGAATAGATGCGGAGAAGAAAAAGAAGAAGGAGAAGAAGAAGGAGTTCGGACAAATGGTTTTGAGTGATTTTTGGTTAATTCGACACTGCTCTTTCCAATGCAAAAAGAATCAGAAAGATTGAAGCTTCCTGTGAGGAGCTAAAGCCTTATCAAAATTGAGATCTAGCAATAACCCCCAAAACATACACCTGGGTCAAAAAGAGGGGCTGGGCGTTGACGGTGGCTACGCTCCCTCGCGCCAGCCCAATAAAACTTAAGAGAGCCTTTCCGTAAGGGTTCAAAATGGTCAGTATAGGTCATGACCACCGGATTTGCGGTTTTGTGCCAGGGTTGTAGCCCAGGAAATGGCATTTCCAGAAATGTCTTTCTTTTTGCCCAACTCGGCTTAGTTCCCGAGAAATGGCCATTTTAAAAATTTTGCCCAAAATTTCCGCAAATTTGCCCTTTTTTCAGTTTTTGACCCATAACTCGGCCCCATGATGAAATTTCAAAAATCTAAAGACATCCTCGGAAAGCTCACTTCTTGCTTTACAATTTTTATCAATAATCCAAGCCCTTCCGAGCAAGCCATTGACCCCATTTCGCCCCTTAAACGCAAAAATAGCAGTTTTCAAATATAGTCAAAACATCGATTTTTTGCAATTTTCGACCAAAAGTTGGTAAACGATCGACCTTTCCGACACCATAAATCAAAAATTCAGGTTATTTTACACCTAGGCATGCGTCAAACTCTGTGGGAAGGCCATTCCCAATAGGATCCCATGGGGTCAAAGTGAGACCTCCGTTTTTCCACCATTGAAACTTTTGGGACAGAAGTCTATGAAAGAATGCCCGTAGAGAGCTGTAAGTGGTACCAATCGATGCGCCATACCCAAGTTTATATACCACTTGTGTAGACATGTTTGCCCTAAAACCATTCCCTGGGGTGCTACAGAGGCCAAAACGCCAAAACATTATGGGCGCTACAGACGCAAAATTATTATTTGCCATTTTCTACCAAAAGTTGTTCAACAGTCACCCTTTTCAACACCGGAAATCGAAAATTCAAGTAATTTTACGCCTAAACATGGGTCTAATTCTGTGGAAAGACCATTCCCAATAAGATCCCATGGGGCAAAAGTTAGAGCTTCAAAGATATGCCCTATGTTATAACATAGGGCAAATTAACTAGGGTAAAATTTTCATGCTAAAAAACTTCCTGCTCTTCAGGAAGACAGTACTGCTCAATTTCCTTTTGTGAGCTAGTTGACGGGTAAATACCTTAGACGGGTATTTAGCAAAAAAATTACTGGGTTTTATTTTACATATGTGAAAAATTGTCCAAAGTATGCGGACAGGTCAAGAATTTGCCCTATGCTACAACATGAGGCAAAAGTGACCAAAAAAATTTTGGTCTTGAATTTTGATTTCAATGGTCTAAATCGATGCTCTGGCATCAATTACACCTAAAAATATCATTTTTATGCCCAATTTGATAAAATTTTGAAAATAAATCAATTGCTATTTTTTCCCATTTTAGGCCAATTCTATCAAGAAACCAAAAAAGCATTTATTTTCAAAATTTTATCAAATTGGGCATAAAAATGATATTTTTAGGTGTAATTGATGCCAGAGCATCGATTTAGACAATTGAAATCAAAATTCAAGACCAAAATTTTTTTGGTCACTTTTGCCTCATGTTGTAGCATAGGGCAAATTCTTGACCTGTCCGCATACTTTGGACAATTTTTCACATATGTAAAATAAAACCCAGTATTTTTTTTGCTAAATACCCGTCTAAGGTATAGGACAACTAGCTCACAAAAGGAAATTGAGCAGTACTGTCTTCCTGAAGAGCAGGAAGTTTTTTAGCATGAAAATTTTACCCTAGTTAATTTGCCCTATGTTATAACATAGGGCATATCTTTTAAGCTCTAACTTTTGCCCCATGAGATCCTATTGGGAATGGCCTTTCCACAGAGTTTGACGCATGCTTAGGTGTAAAATAACCTGAATTTTCGATTTCCGGTGTCGGAAAGGTCGATCGTTTACCAACTTTTGGTCGAAAATTGCAAAAAATCGATGTTTTGACCATATTTGAAAACTGCTATTTTTGCGTTTAAGGGGCGAAATGGGGTCAATGGCTTGCTTGGAAGGGCTTGGACTATTGATAAAAATTGTAAAGCAAGAAGTGAGCTTTCCGAGGATGTCTTTAGATTTCCGGAAATTCCATCATGGGGCCGAGTTATGGGTCAAAAACTGAAAAAAGTGCAAATTTGCGGAAATTTTGGGCAAAATTTTTAAAATGGTCATTTCTTGGGAACTAAGCCGAGTTGGGCAAAATGAAAGGCATTTCTAGAAAAGCCATTTCCTGGGCTACAACCCTGGTACAAAACCCCAAATCCGGTGGTCATGTCATTTTTGACCTTTACAGACAGGCTCTCTTAATTTCAATTGAAATGCTCACTGCGGACCATATTGTGGTCATTATCAATTTTTAGATGTATCGGCATGACACCATCGGCAAGCCGAAAGTAATGCTATTTTCTCGCAAAATTCGACTGCCCTGAGTGTAAAGCCAAGGGAATTACCCTACTACAAGTGAAGTCTGATGTGTCACTTGTATTTTGTTTTAGCGCGCATGAAAAGATTCTTGGAACTGCGCGCAAAAACAATACAAATGTCCCACAAAAAGATTCAACTATTAGTAGGGTAATTTCCTTGGCTTTACACTCAAGGCAGTTGGAAGAGCCTTACGTTCGGCTGACTGATGGTACCATTATAGCTGTGGTAGCATTTGAGGGTATTTTATACTATAGGTACATTTTGGCTGGGGTACCATATCTGGCTTAGGTATACTGACTTACCATTACCCGCACACCCTGCGCTAACTCGTCCTATACTGTGTCAACGCCGTATCAACTAGGGGATGAGTTAGTGCAGGGTGTCTGGGTAATGGTACGTCAGTATACCTGAGCCCGAATTTGATACCCCAGCCAACATGTACCTATAGTATAAAATACCCGCATTTGATAGCATAGCTGTCTAACTGGGCTCTGTCCGCGGCTGAGCTGCTGGCCTATGCGATCCAGGCTGTGGACGAGGCTGAAGGCGTGGCGTGGGCCGTTGGCCTCTGCTGAGTGCGGCTGCAATGAGTCCGGGGCCTCAGGATGGGGCAGGGGGCGCAGGCAGGGCGCACCTCGGCGAAGTTGCTGAGCAGCTGAAGTGGAAGGAAATAGGAGCGCTTGCCGGCGGCGGCGGAGGATGCAGAGCCCAGCAGCAGTGTCCAGGCCATCAGCAACAGGCTGCCCATGCTTCCCTGCTATTGGCCTGCCCAGTCATTGCCTGCTCCACCAGTCCAGAGGGGGGCTGATGGGCGTAAAGGGAAATGGGAGGATACACGAGTCGGAGGAGGGGCAGAAAAAGCAGACTATGATATGCCGCAGCGTGACAGTTTCCATAGCGCCTAAGGATGTGCGTTGGGCTGTGGAAAGCAGAGGGCAGGGAGGAGGAAGTGGAGGAGGGTAAAGTGGAGATGAATAATTGAGCCTAAAATGGAGGTTGTGGAGAGGCTGATGCGTCTTAATCTGCCGCGGCCCCCATACGCAAGGCTTCTTTGGCACGCTCTGCTGTCAAGAGCAGACTGGACCGACATGCTCTGATTAGCGCAGCTAGATTTACGCTCATTCCAGATCCCCTGCCTGTCCAGAAGCCTCCCTCATAACTGCCGCTCACAGGCCTGCCGGAATTCAACGGCACCCAGCTCGACAGCCCTATGCCAAGCCAGGATAGTCCGAAAGTCTTTGCACAGGAAACGCAGTGAGTGTAGTCTAGGCCGACGGCAAACTGCGTCGACGGAAAGATGAGAGAGTTGGAGGGTAAGAGTTGCTGCAGCTCAATCCGCCAATCCCATGCATGGCTGAGAGGGGTGGAGGGACGGCGGCCGTTTGATGGAAGACGCCTATGGGGCCTACTGCGCTGCCAACCTTTTCTCCAGCTCACCTTGGCCGTATTTCCGTCCAAAAAGGGGCTTTCCCCGGCACTTGGAATATTTCTTGCATGAAGAGGGAATTGACAGGAACAGGTGGGTCTAGAGGCGGGAGAGAAAAAGACGGCATTCCTAGCTGGTGCAATAATCAGCGTGACAGGGAGGAACTGGCGCTGCCTCAGTGCACGCGGCTGCGAGGCGTGAAAAGTCCTGCGGAAGGCCACTAAACAAACGACCATCAATTGGAACGGGGGAAATGCAAGCAGCTTTCATGCGCCGGACAAAAGGGTGGTCCGTTACTGGGTAACTAATGTAGGGAGGTCTGAAAATAAGCCCCTCTTCCACCTCAATCTTCTTTCTCGCCTCTCCGCCCAAACGCCATCTTTCACCCTGCTGGTGTCATTTGGGAAAAATTGCGGCCTGCTTTACACCATTGCGAAAATTTATTTTTGATCTAAAATTTTTCCGGACTCCAAGAAGCAAAATATTTTGCAATTAGGTATTTAAAAAAAGTAATTTTTTGGTAGTTCAGTATAGCTGGCTCCAAAATATTTGTAATTCATACAATGTACTAACTTAGATATAAGGGCATGTATCAGTCAACCATGACCAGTGTTTCTGATTTTGTAATTTTATATTTTGTGAAAATATAAAATTATAAAATGTACTGTATTTCTATTCTATAATTTGGCCATATTTTTATTCCTATTTATTCTATATTTTTCAGAAAATTGTATTTTCATTTTATTCTATTGCGTAAGTGTCATATTCTGTCATATTTTCAACTTGATTTTATAAGCCGATTTTAGGGCGATTTTTTAATGGTCATATTCCATAAATATTTTTTAAATATGCCATAAAAAGCATCGATTTTAGCATGGTTTTGATGGTGGAGAAGGCTGACAGCTGACCGAGAAGCCTGATTGATGAGGACAGAAGGCCAATTGCAGGTGGAAAAGGCTGACTGCAAGTAATGAACCCTGATCGATGAGGAAAAAAGGCCAATTACAGGTGAAGAAGGCTAACTGCTAGTAGAAAATCTGGTGGAAAAGGCTGATCGATGTCCTCATTTCCTCTAAATTCTCCACAAAATTCCCTTTCGAATGGCGTTTGAATCATGCAAAAAGCTTTACTAGAACTCGAGTTATGACTTTTTGTTGATTCCTGTGGGCCTGGGTCAATTTTGATCCGCCCCGACATTATGTCGGGTCGACATAATGTCGGGTCGACTTAATGTCGACCCGACATAATGTCGGGTCGGATCATAGTTGCCCCAGGCCCGCAGGAATCAAGAAAAGGTCATAACTCGAGTTCTAGTAAAGCTTTTTGCATGATTCAAACGCCATTCGAAAGGGAATTTTGAGGATAATCTTGTTATGGTGAGAACAGAAGGAAGCTTATCTATGAGAACACATGGCCGATTGCTGGGAGCAGGCTGGTGGAGGACTGTGGCATTTGCGTTTTTGAATCTTAGCCGAAATTTGTATGGGAGCAGAATTCCAATCGCAGGTGGAGAAAGTCAATTTTGCGAGTGTTTTTCACAACCACAATCTGACTCAATAAAATCTTATAAAATTGAAAATAAGATTAAAAATAAGAATACGACATAGGGAATATGAAATAATACACCTTATTTCTATTTCATAAAAATCACATATTTTATTCTTATTCTATGCTATATTTTTAAGCCATATTTTTTTAAAGTTATAAAATATATATTTATTCTCATTTTCAACTCTAATTTTGAGGAGCTTTTATTTTCATTCTTATTTATTCCGTAATTTTGGACATTCCATATTTTCATTCTTATTTATTGTCTAAGGATTCCCGAAATCAGAAACACTGACCATGACTGAGCAGTATTTTACGGAAAGTTCCTGAATTTCGATTGTTCAATACGTTGGTGATTATTCGGCAAAGATCAGATTCCACAAAGTTCAAGACAAAAAATTATTTAATACTATTAAATGTTTTCACCCTTTTCAGTAGCAGTCATTTGAATCTAAAAATGTTCTCAATTCAATAAAATATAAAGATACGGTCACTATAAATAATAACAATCATAAAATAACATATGTGAAACTTGTCTAAAAAGTTTCAAACTTTTACTGGTATTATAATTGAATTATTCCTAGTCCATCTTTTTTCCAAGCTTTACGCAAAGGAAAGCTGCAAAAAATCGACACAATTTTCTATAACGCAAGCTATTCAAAATATGTCGAGCCTTTGATCTGAACAAGGTATTCTCGGCTGTTGCCAAGAGATGCGCGGCCTTACTTCAGCATTCCACCCAGATGAACCTACATGCCACAATTCAGCAGATTTCAATGAAAAACCATGAAATTATCAATATTAAAATTTTTGAAACATCAAAATTTTAGGTTATTGATTATAGATCAAGAAATAATAAAAATTTTCAAAATTCCTTATAATAGCTTCCAGATATCACCGCGACAGGGGTATATGCCAAAACTCAACTGATTTTATTGAAAAACCATGGTTTTATGCATGTTCAAATTTTTGAAACATCACGAATTTTTTTTTGGCAATAAATCAAGAAATAAAAAATATTTCAAAAATTCCTTTTGCCAGCTTTGAAATGTTATTTAGACGGATGTATCTGCCAAAAATCAGCTAATTCCATTGAAAAACCAGTGATTTAGATTTTTTCGTATTTTGAAACATCAAAAAATTGAGTTTTGGGCGAAAATCAAAAAATTACGCCAAGCACCAAAAATGGTCCCGAGGCACCGCCTAGACGGACCTTCATGCAAAAAATCAGCCAATTTCGTTGAAAAACCGCGGAGTACGGGCATGCCACACACATATATATTGGGCTGGCGTGAGGGAGCAAAGCGACCGTCAGCGCCCAGCCCCTCTTTTCGACCCAAGTGTATGTTTTCGGGGTTATTGCTAGATCTTAAAATTGATAAGGCTCCTGCTCCTCACAGAAGAATCCAATCGTTCTGATTCTTTTTGCATTAGAAAGAGCATCATCGAATTGTCCTAAACTCGCGAGAAATCGCCAAAATATTGCAGTAATCAATAGAAAATCGCTCAAAACCATTTGTCCGAACTCCTTCTCCTCCTCCTTCTTCTCCTCCTCCGCATCTATTCAATGGACGATAGTAGGTATTCAATCGGCCTGTACTTAAGGCATTAATTGGCAAGGTTCAATGGTAATTCTGTGCAATTAATATGGTCTAAGTCTACAAAGGAAGTTGTGCGGCTGTGTGGTCAAGTGGCTTATCTATTTGACTCGATTCAGAGATGACCAGGTTCAAACCTTCTGTGATCCTACTTTTTTGTTTTATTTTTTTATCTTAAAAGTGGAAGAAATATGTGGTACCATCGGCAGACCAAAAATAATACTCCTTTCTCCCAAAAATCGATTGCCCTGAGTTTAAGACAAGAAAATTTCTCAAAAATATGTTAATTTTCCAATGAATTTGCATTATACTTTTCATTTTCGAATATTTTCTTTTCGTTATATTTTTTAATTAAGTTTTTTATTCACTTTTTTTATTTATCTAATAAAATTTTAACTAAATATATAGCCAACAATATAAAATTTGCATTTTTACATTTTATACTATAATAAAAGTGGAAGAAATATATGGTACCATCGGCAGGCCAAATGTATGTCTCTTTTCTCCAAAATTTGGAATTGCCTCGAGTAAAAAGTCAAGGAAATACATTTTCTACTAGTGGAATCTGCTGCGTCATCTGCATTTTGTTTTTGGGCGCGCATGGAAAGAGACACTGAACTGCGCGCCAAAAACAAAATGCAACTGTCCAAGCAGCAGATTCCACTAGTAGAAAATGTATTTCCTTGACTTTTTACTCGAGGCAATTCCAAATTTTGGAGAAAAGAGACATACATTTGGCCTGCCGATGGTACCATATATATATATATGCGGACAGACGGACGCAAAAATGGGGTAACTGCTTAAGCTGGCCTTGGCCGCCCGCCGCTTCGGGCAGGGCGCCAGAGCTCCTCCGGCCTCCGGGCACGGGTGCTACAGCCCCTACGCTTCGCCTAGCATGCTTCGCATGCTAGGCTACGCTCCGGGGCCTCCGCACCCATGCCCTACGGCCTACGGAGCTCTGACTGCCCTGCCCTCCGCGGCAGGCGGCCTGCGGCCGCGCAAAAACTGCAATACAATATGACTCATATATGCTTTAGCACCAGCACCAAGAAGGGTTATGGATCTATTTCTCTGAAAGATTCTAATGAGTGCAATTCCATGTTTGGCGATTGAAATGATTGCGTGCGTAGCAGAGTAAAAGAAATACAGTCCTGTAGTTAGCTCAAAAGGAAGCCCCACAATGGAAGCCTATATCTAGAAGTCACTTTCGCCGCCAGCGATTACAGTGCCTATATTTTGTATCAAGAACGTCAGACAGCCTTAGGCAGAGTGGACGCTGAGCGGAAATTTTGTTTCTTTCCTAGCCTTCCGTTTACATAAACTTTTTCGCTCAACGGCCTTCACTGCTCTGACTCCGGATATTCATTAGCCGCAACGCATTGAACAGGAAAAACGAAACTCATTTGCATTCAACTTTTGACCTTCCAATAAGATTACGTATGATTTCTAAAAAAAAATAGAATAGCAGTTCACTAAATCAAAATCAAATTGAATGAACTAAAACAAGTATATGGCGCAGAGCGCAATAGGTGACCGCGGAGCTCTCAACATACCCCATTTTTCAACCTTTCTACCTAAAAAAGTTATGTTTCAAATGCTCCGGGACTTGTCAAACCTCTCCAGATCTTCCAAAAATCTCATTACCTTTCAGGAAAACAAAAGTTTGTCCAAATCCGTTGAGAATTGAGCCTTTTACAGCATACCCAAATTTGCAAACTTTCTACCCAAAAAAGTAATGTTTCAAATGCTCGGAAACCGGTTTCACCCCTCCAGATCTTCCTAAAATTTTATTACGTTTCAGGAAAAAAAAAGTTTGTCAAAATCCGTTGAGAATTGAGCCTTTTACAGCATACCCACATTTTCAACCTTTCTACCCAAAAAAGTAATGTTTCAAATGCTCGGAAACCGGTTCCACCCCTCCAGATCTTCCTAAAATCTCATTACCTTTCAGGAAAAAAAAAGTTTGTCCAAATCCGTTGAGAATTCGCCCGTTCCCAGCATTTCCAGACATATATATATATATACGTATAAGGACAAAAGTTTAGCAACCTCTATAGACCGCGGAGCGGCCCTTCGGGCCGCTCCGCGGTCAAAAAATGTATCTTCAAACCATACTGCTTGGATCTGCAGCAACTCTTTGATGGTTGTTTTTAGGCAAGTTAGCTTTACTATTATTATTGTATCTCTAAAAGGGATTGATATTCTACTATGTCCTAACGCGGGAGCTTTCAGTGTAGCTTCAATCGTTCACAATAGCCATTTGTTTGAAAGGAGGTCAGCACATTAGTTAAAATTCAAGAATTTCTGCCCTCCGGTACAAAAATAGCTTTAGCAAACTCAATATTTAATCAATTCTAAAAATTTCAAATTTTTGTCAACGACAATGATCTAAGGTAATTAACAATGCCCTTATACGGTGGAATATCGGATATTGCAGCTGCTCAGAAAAACATGGCTGTTATGAGCGATTGGAGCCAGTCTGAAAGCTCCCAATTTAGGGCATTGTACAAAATTGATCCTTTTTTCAGATCCAATCGTAAAAAAAGGGGGACAAAATATTTTGTGCCACCGATTCTCAATCCTGTCAAAGAGGCTGTCTTAAATTTTTTCTGGCTTTCCTGTCACTTCGAAATCTGCATTTGTCCATCACCTGGACTCGTTATGAATGTTGAAGGTGCTCCACACATTCTCTTTCTTCTCACATTTTCCGCTGTTCACTCAACAAAAAAGCATAAGAAAATTTGGGGAGCTTTTGATCCAACAAAGTGTAAACAATACGCCCTAAAAAGGATGCTGCCTTGTTCTTACAAAGGTTTGCGGAAATCCTCCAGAAGGCTTTCAATCCATCATGGTGATGAGGAAGAGGAAAAAGGAGGGTCAGTGGAGGAAGAAGCCTCTGGGATCGGTGTCCAGGCGGAATAGCCAGTGGCCGCGACTGCCGATGGGGGTGTTGCCGTTGCTGCTCAGGTACTCCAGCTGCACAGACACAGCCTCCCTCCATTAGCCTCAGGGAGCCAGCCAATGTGCTCACATCGTCCTGGGCCGGGGAGGCGGGCAGTTCGTAGAAGCTCCGCCCGTCGCCTTTGTTGAAGCCCGCCTGGCAACCGTTTCACAATCTGTCAGGAGGCGAAAGAGGAGTTGAGGAGAAAGAGACGCTGGCAGCCTGGCTGAAGGGCAGGTGACGGTAGATGAAGCGTGCGAAGGTGGTGATGTCCCGGGCCACGTAGAGCACCAGCTGGAAGGTGTTCCCGTCAACGCCCTGTGGTGGGGCCTAAGCTGTGGCTGAGCAAGGGTGGGGGGGGGGGGGGGGGGGCAGAAGGTGGACCTGGGGCGGTGACTGGGCGGAGAGGGGAAGCATGTTGTGCCAGGTGACGACGACGATGCTGTCCAGGCTGATGTCGGAGCCGAACATCTCCAGCAGCTCCTTCTCATGTACAGCCTTCTGCGGGTCGCTGTCTGCAAGTACAGGCAGGGGGATTCTTGCTGGCCACTCAGGAGGCAAAAAGGAGGCAGCAGAACGAGCAGGGAACTGGCGGAAGAATACGTCGCCGCCTTTGGCCAGGTCGTTGCGAGTCCAGAGGGGGGCGATGAGGGCCAGAGGGCTGGAGAAGATGTGCGGGGTGTAGTAGCGGGCGTCTGGCTGGAAGCCCACCGCCCCGTTGCTCAGCACCTCCAACCATCCAGTCTGCCCCGCCCAGTCCCTGAGAGGGCCAGAGCGGAACGTAGATGTCGTCGTAGTCGAGGCCGTAGAAGCGGAGGGGCTTGTCCAGGCGGTACTTGAAGGAGACGTCGGTGAGGGGCAGCCGTGCATCGCCTTCCGCCGTCCCGAAGGCGTACATGCCCAGCGCCTCCTCCACTGCCAGCCTCTCCAACAGACTCTTCTTCCAGCCTTGAGAGGGGGTGGGGGAAGAGAGTGGAGTGCCGGGAGACTGCGTCCGGGTCTGGCGGGGAGGTCGAGGTGGGGCAGGCTGATGGGCGGTCTAAGGAAAGCCTCGCTCAGGCTGTTGTTGGCCAGGTGGAGCTGGGCCTTGTCTGTTTTGCTTAGGCCTTTCTTCCAAGCACTGCAGCCTTGCAGTGTCAGTTGGAGACTGAAGGATTGAGCTGAGCAGTTGACCTGGGGGCCTTTTTGGGCGCAGGGGCATTGGTGGACGGGTCTTTGGTGAGCTTGGCGGCGTGAGGCTTGCTTCTGGGGAGGCCGTCCACCTCCACCAGGTACTCCTCGTAGATGAGCTCTGCGGAGGCGGGCAGGGCCTGACCGGCTTGGGGAGAGGTGATGGGCCCCGGGAACACCGCCTCCACTGCCGTGCTTTGCGGCCTGTGGCAGTGATTGAAGCCCCTCCCTCAGGGATTGTGATGAGAGGGGCAGGGGAGACCGGCGTCGCAGGGGTCGCGAGGGGCAGGCGCCGGAGACGGGGTCGCAGATCTCGTCAGCCTGGGGGCAGACGCAGCGACGGCGGCAGTCCCCGCCCCAGTGCTCGTCGTCGCACACTGATAGGAGGGGGAGTGAGAGAAGGAGGAGAGGAGGGGGAGGAGAGAGAGGGGAGGAGAAGGAAGGTACGCTGATCGCAGAGGATGCCCTGAACACCGGCCTTGCAGAAGGTGATGGGGCGGGTGTCCAGACGGAACATCCACTCCCCGGGTATCCCCGTGTTCCCGTCCGTGAAGAAGATGCGGTAGTTGTCCCTGTACTCTCTGCCCCCTCCGTCCAGCCATAAGGGGTGCAGGGCAAGAAGGCCCCCAGCATAAGGCAGGGCAGGGCGTACGAGAATCCGATATCGAGGCTGTTGGGGCGCGGCGTGAGCATCTGGGGCTGAGCGGCGGGGCCGGGGGCCTTGAAGCCGACCTGGGCCCCGAAGTAGCGCCGGCAGAGCAGCCCGTCCAAGCAGCCGTAGACGAAGTTGGCGAAGCTCGCCCCTCCCACCGAGCCCAGCACCAGCTGCACGAATGTCTCCGCCTACAACCATTCTCTCCACCTGGCACACAACTTTCGCCTATGGTCCAGCCTCCACCCGCATGCAGAGTTAGTCGGTTGGTTTGAAAGAGCCCGCTTGGAAGAAAGAGCAGAAAGACTGACTACCTGGTCGGGGAAGACTCTAGGGTGCACAAAGGAGACCTTCAATGCCAGCAGCCCAGAGGCTGAGACCCGGCAAAGGCTTGATGGAGAGGAGGGCGGGGGGAGGTGGGACATACTTGAGGGTTGTAGATGAGGTCGTGCTGGGGCTGCATGTTGTGCCAGGTGATGAGGACGGCGCTGAGCTGCTCCGCCTCTGCGGGAAAGCCGAACTGGTACTCGATCTCCCGCCCGAAGCGTTTCAGGGAGAAGCCTAGCGGGGACTCTTGTCACCTTTCTGGTGGCTGGAAGGCTGGAAAAGAAGAAAACCGGCCAGCTGGCGATAGAAGACGGTGCCGTTGGTGAAGGGCTTGAAGAGGGGGGCGATGACGGCGTGCTGGCTGATAAAGGGATCCCTTTCGCTGCCCTCCAGGAAAGGGAAGCCCAGGCTTACTGCTATGTTCCCGGACACCTAGCGTTCATCAACCCTACCAACTCTACTCTACTGGACTACTCAGCAGCAGAGTACTAGGAAGGAGTGGAACAGGAAGGAGTGGGGAGGGGCATAGAGAGAGAGGCATAGAGGGTACGTAGGCGGCAGTGAAGGCCTGTCCGTAGAAGTGAAGAGGGCTGGGCAAGGCGATGAGGCGCTGGCGAACGAGGGCGGCGTCGAAAGCCTCATCGCCCGCCGACGCCCCGAAGTCGTAGGGCCGGTTCTTGAACAGCGGACCCACCAGCTGGCCGCCCTGTGCCCGTCAGCCTTCTCACACCCGCCTTCCAGGACTGGGAAAAGGCCTACTCCGATCTCCTGCCGCTGCTCACTCCAGCCCACAGCCCAGGCCAGGAAAAGGAGACAGCAGCGGAGGCTTGCCATTCTTTGAGCTTCTCTTAGGCACCTGCCCTTCACACTCTTTGCTCCAATTGAGGGAGAGTTAGAAGAGGTGGTGGCTCCAGAGGTGTGAGGAAGGTTCGCCATGTCCATCGGGTCACTTTTCCAGCGGTGGGGTGTGCGCCAAATTGGCTCCATGGCCATTGTGAGCCGTTGGGGGTGAAAAATCGCCGTCAGCCCCTTCCCTCCTCCTCTCAACAGACACACATCAACAGGCCCACTCCTGACCTTTCTTGAGGTTTTCCGGCCATTTCTTCCGCATTGCTGCCTTCTTTCTCACTTTGGGGCCATTTGCTGGTGTGCCTGGCCAGTGGTGTGTCTTTGGCAAGAGTGCGAGGCCCGGGGGAACAAGGTTGATAAAGAAAGGGCCAAGAGAAAAAGGCCAGCTCTCGGCTCAAGACCCAGGCTCCTGAAAAGGCACCCACACACTGAGCACTATCGATCGTCTCCCACTTGCCAAAAAAGATGCCTTCTAAAGCATGAAAGAGCCGTTCCTTCGTTTCACATTCCGCTCTGCTGCAGAGTGTCGTCTAAATTGACAGCTGTGGAGTGTGCTTTAGGCAGAGTGTTTGCACAAGTCCTCTGTGAAGAAGATAGGCCATGCCTTGACGGGTTCGCGAGCAGTGCAAGCGAGGGACGGCAGGGGAGGAAAGTGCGCAGTTGGGGAGGGGCTCAGCTCGCGTGACCTGGGCTAGTAGTGGGCCTGAGGCGGGCGAGATGAGCGGGCTGGTGCTGGTGGCTCTGGTGCTGGGCCTGAGCACGCTGCTGCTGCTCTACGGCCGCCTCCTCTACGCGGCGGGGAAGCGGCGTCTGAGCTTGCTGAGGGCAGGGGCGGCGGTGCCGGGCCCTCCGGCCGTCCCCCTCCTCGGCAACACCCACCAGTTCAAACTGGGCCGTCTAGGTACATCTCTCCCTGCCTCTACTCCCAGACTGACAGGGAAAGGGAACAAAAGGGCTGTTGGCAGCCTTTTCGTACCAGTTGGAGGCCTTGTGCAAGCGTTATGCGGACAATGGGGCCATGCGTTTGTGGATAGGGCCGGAGCTCATGCTCTGCCTTACCAGCGCCAGGACGGCTGAGGTTTTCACTGGGTTGCGGAATGGGTGGAGAGAATGGCTGGTGGTTGGATTGAAGGCGGTGTTGCGGAGCAATGAGCTGATCACCAAGGCGGATCTGGGTTATCACTACCTGCGACGCTGGGTTGGCGATGGGCTTCTGCTGAGGTGCTCTTGAGGGGAAGGAGAGGCCAAAAGGAGGAAGTCCAAGCGCATTTCCAGCACTGGGCCGAAGTGGCGGCAGCGGCGGAAGATGCTCACGCCCTCCTTCCACTACGGCATCCTACAGGCTTCCATCCTTCACAGCAAACACCAACCGAGTGGGAGGAGAAGAGAAGGCGGGATGTGCAGGGCTTTGTGGAGATCCAGGCAGAGCAGGCCAGTCTGCTGATCCAGAAACTGCGCCCCATGGCTGAACAAGGGCTCCCCTTCGACCTATTCCCATTCATCGGCCGCTGTGCCCTGGACATCATCTGTGGTTCAAGACAGCCACCCCCTGGCCTGAAGACGAGGGGAGAGTTGGTTGAGAGTCGGCGATGGGTGTAAATGTGCGGGCGCAGGAGGAGCAGGAATCCGCCTACGTCAAGGCTGTGATCCGGATGACGGAAAACATCTTCAAACGGTCTCAAAACTGCCTCTGCTCACGAAGGGGAGTGTTGAATGAGTGTTTTAGAGAGCGTATGCCGAGTGGCTTTGGCTGGCGCCGCTCTGGTACGGCCTCGGCTACGGCGCCGTTTGGGACTCCGACCTTGCCCTTCTCACCGGATTCACACAGAAGGCATTCCATCCCCCCAACCCTCAGCCTGTAGCTAGGTGTAGTTAGGTAGGAGCCTGCAGAGGGCATTTTGAATATTGATAATCCCGTGGGACATTACAAGGGATCGCTATCCTATAGCATTACTGTCCCCTGTCATGTCCCATGGGATTATCAGTATTAGAACCACCCTTAGGTGATCCGAGAGCGGAAGGCAACGCTGGAGGCAGAGGCGGCGGCGGCAGGTGTGGCCCTGAAAGACTTGAAGCCGGGGGGCGGGAGGAGATTGGCCTTCCTCGACCTGCTTCTACTCCTCCAGGCAGAGCAGGAAGGCAGCCTCACTGACACGGACCTGGCCGAAGAGGTGGACGTCTTCATGTTCGAAGGTCAGACTTTTCTCTCTCTCTCAGCCCTTTCCATGACAGGCCAACTGCCACTTCCACACAGGCCATGACACCACCTCCAGCGGCATGGGCTGGGCCCTCTTCCTCCTCGGCCACCATCCGGACATACAGCAGCGGGTGCTGGACGAGCAGCTGGCCATCTTCGGTCTCTTGCTTTGGAGGAGGGAAGGGAGGGAAGGAGAGGAGGATGCTCTAGGCGACGATTTGGAGCGGGCGGCCACAGCGGAGGACCTGAAGGAAATGAAATACTTGGAGCGGGTGCTGAAGGAAGTATTACGCCTCTATCCCCCGGTCCCCTTCTTCGCCCGGGAGGTCACCCAGGACACCATGGCCGGTTGCTAGCTTGTCCAGCCGTCCCCTGTCAAGACCTGCTAGGGCTGTGCAGGCAATGTGAAGCTGGCGGCGGGCTCGACAGCGCTGGTGATGCCGTACATGATGCACAGGGAGGCGCGGGAGTGGGGCGAGGCGGCGGAGGCCTTCGACCCGGATCGATTCCTGCCCGAGCACTGTGCGGGTCGCCATGCCTTCGCCTACGTCCCCTTCTCTGCCGGACCCCGCAACTGCATCGGACAGAAGTTCGCCCTCATGGAGGAGAAGGTCGCTTTCTCTACCCTTTACCCTGCTCACTTGGCCTACACGGATTGCCCCATAAAGGCGGTAGTCTCGCGAGTGATTCGAGCCTTCCGAGTGGAGTCGCTAGAGGCCCGGGAATCGGTGCGCGCCGTCCCCGATATCATCCTCCGCCCTGTGGAGAAGATTCTGGTCCGCCTCCACCCGAGAGCCTGAAAGTTTCCTCCAATCTTCCCACCAGACCATAAATAGTCATTCCCTGCTAGTCCTGCCTCATCTGTGATTGCTCAAATGTTAAACATTGCTCAGCTTGCCAATGCTTGAGTAAACGTTGCTGACAGTACTGATTGGGACAG
>JASANA010006147.1:0-17870 GCA_030248095.1 Ptycholaimellus sp. GST1_10 | reverse complement strand
GTTGCATGTAACACTGTTTAAACAAACGTAAAAATGGTCTACTTTTTGGTTACCAACGGTATAATTAGTAGCTCTGGCACATTCCCCACACCTCAAATTCAAATAAAATTCATCAATTTACTATGGGATGTTTGAGAAACGAAACAATCTGTTAGTTTTATTTATACTTGCAGTACATTTAACTCCATTGGGAAAAATTCGCAGAGGTTTGAAATTGACAATGGCAGAAATATTTTTTCTCATTAAATCATAGCCATCTTTTTTCCCGTTGCAAAATGATTGCTGACAGCAGCTGTGTATATGCCCATCCCAATTTGAAGGAGACATAAGCATCGTGTAGTCTGAAGTATCTGAATCAATTATACTGCTGTTGTAACTATAGGAGTATGTAGTGCAAGTTAAGTTAGATTGAGAGGTTAGACATTTGAAATGTAGTGCATAGTTGGCGAAGTGGTCCTCAACACCATTGGCTTTTTGTAGTGGAATAATAAGACATAAAGAACAATTAGATACTGTTTTCAGCGTATAGTTGTTATGCAATGCTTTTATAGTCCCTGAATAGCAAGAAATGTGGAGCATAAGTATACTAGGCAGGACTGTTAATGCAATAAATATTCGCATGGTACACATTAGCCCCATTTCTTCCGCAAGGTTTCTGACTCTTATCAATGAAAATAAGATTTATTTATTTTTAGATTTAGTAGCATTATTTTTCGGCACTGGCATTGATCAATCCAAAGATATCAGTATATTTAAGACATTTGGATATTCAGCATATGCCAACGAAGTTTAGAAGTTTATCTCTATGAGGTCTGCATGGATTTGAAAGAACTGCAAAACTGGCATTTACTGCTGATCTTTTTGCGACCTATATATACTATGACACCAGTTAAGTAACCCTTTGGGCCGTTGGCTACGAGGTCAAAAATGAGTTTATGGAAGGCTCAAGCAAACTGGGCATCATATAGAGCTTCATAAGTCTCGCAGTTTAGTTTTAAAAAACATAAACTGTTAGGATGTCCACCCTGTAGTACTCCAAAAACAGTCTCATGCCACATGTGAAGCTCCTTCAACCAAATTAAACCGAGTGCGCTGAGCAAGACCACATGCTTTGTGGAAGTTGAGAATGCCAATCTGTACTTGCCAAACTGCCTATAGCCAAACAAACGAACATGTGAAAAGAATCCTGGAACTGCGCGCCAAAACAAAAGGCAAATGCCCCACAATCAGATTCCAGTAGTAGTAGGAATATTTCTTTGGCTTTATGCTCGGGGCAGTCGATTTTTGGGAGAAAAGAGCATTACTTTCGGCTTGCAGATGGTACCAGATATAATGCATAATGCAGTCTAGAGCTAAACGGATGGTATCTGCTGACGATTTGCCTGATTCAACAATGCAAACTATAAGCTTTCCATTAAGCTCTCGAACAAAAATACCCAAAGGAAGTTGACCTTGCGATGTAGGATTTTTGTATACTACAAAATAATCGGCATTGTCCATCTTTACAAGCTTACTGTGCTGGTAAGGAAGTCTTTATAAACTTTATGATGCAACTTTTCTCATCAATTATTGGTACGTAATGTATTATTATTAAAGAAACTGCATTCAAAATAACCATTGACAATTTGAGCAATGGCTGATTTTGCACATGTGCATTTTTGTCAAGTGCAAAATTAGAGAAAAAGCAACTAAGGAAACAAAAACAGAAACAGCAATTATTCCACTTGCTTCCTAGGGATTTAAAAAAGATGGCGCTGTTAAGTCTTTACATTTTCTTGATACTGGCCACTTGTGAGAGTTTCCTCAACCAGATGGTCGATTGCCGCATAAAGGCATGTTTGCCTTAGCAAAACTCCCAAGCAAATGGTGCCAAACATTTGAGAGGGGAGGTCAATTTTGTGTATGGCGTAGCCGAAAGGTTTGGTGCTCAGATGTTGAAGCACTGACATGATAATGATGATACCTAAAATGACATTACCCTTCAGAGAAACACTGACAATGTTTCACTGACCAGATCTCAGCCACCAGGACAGGAACCGGTCATCGGTTTCGCCAGCTTGCTGCACCGAGCCATCGTAGCTTTTAGCTTGGCCTCCAAAGGCCTTATCATAGTCGAAAATTTTTACATATTTTTGACTGCCTTTTGTGTCCATGCTCAGCGCGGGAAACCAGGGGCCTCACAAGCTTTTAATTGTTTCTTGTCTCTATTGAACGGAGGTCGTGTAGTAGAGCCTTTTACAACATTGCTGGATGAAAATCCTGTTCAATATGAGGCTGGGGTTTTAGACATTCGGCTGCGGTCGGCACAGGTTTTGTCGCTGCTAGGCTTCGCTTCACTCAGCCCACGAGCCAGGCTTTAGAACAAATAGTTCACCAACAGCAGGTATCCATGATGACTAGGGCAGAACCACATTTTGAGGCACTTGAAAGAAACGACCAATCGGTCTGTCCAAGGCTCAATCTCCAGAAATGTGACATGTAGAAGCAGAAATGTCATATATCTACTAGAGTGTCCACATGCAAATTGCACGGCCAAATACGTCGGACTCACAAAGCAACAAATTAATACAAGGATGGGACAACACAAAAGAAACATCATAAATGGGGATGAATATACACACCTATACGAGCACCTACGAAAAGCACATGGACAACAAATGGAACCAAAACTCAAAATATTGCACACGAAGACAGACCAAGAGCCTCCGCTAGACGAGTTAGAGACAATGTACATTCTCGCTCTAAACACAGCATACCCATGGGGCCTCAACACAAACATCCAGGGCTACGGAAGTATTACGGAAGAGACGAACCCATACGACAGAAGAAAACCTCCCTGGTTCACAATCACCATGCATCGAGTATTGAAACAAACAATGAATCCATTTAAATTGAAATCCAAAAGACAGGAAAGCGAAGAAAACCCAAATAAAGATGGGAAATTGGAACCAAAGAGGCATCATAAAAAACAAAATCCAAGTCTCAAATACACTCCTGCATACCTTAAACAACATGAATACAATGGGGTCATATTATTCAACACCCTACAAACACTAAAAAGCAAGGAAACTAGGCTACTGGCGGACAAATTGGAAGAAGAAATACCAAAACACGGCTATCGACTATTCCAGATAGTGGCGGCATACAAACGATCGAGAGATATGAAAGAAAAACCAACGGCTAGTGAGAATGACATACGGAAACCCAAAGTAATACACCTACCACACTATCATGTGAATGCCTACAGCGACAAAATAAGACCAAAAACAATACTAAGAAAACTGGATCTGACCAAGAAACAACAATCAAAAACATCAATACAAGGTAAACAACAAAATCCAACCAAAGTATTCTCATTTTACACAAAGCCTTCAACAACACTAGGCAGCAAACTTCTCAACTACAGTGCATTTCTCAAAAAACTTACGATGGAGGAAATCATCAAAATAACACAAAATTCATGCAAATGCGAAGAATTCAATGACAAATACAAACATCACGGCCATGTCAATACAGGCGACTTCTCATTCCTGGGTCTACAAGACACAATCATTAATAAAGGGACGAAATATAGACCTCATAAAACACCGACTCCCGAGTCTGCACTAAAAGCAGTTCTAGAATCTCTCCAGACATGGGTTTTATCCCAAGGAAAACATGGAACAATGGGAATATCGGCACAAATACAAGCGTATGATAGGATTCATTCCTACATATGTGAACAAATGACAAGAAAACTCACGAAAAAGGAACTACAGGCAAGAGCCAAATACAAAAAATTCTGTGAAAGAACAGAAACAGCTATAAGAAACATCAAAAGAGCGATAGGCAACTTCATCTTAACACCGGTGGACAAGGCGTCCACCAATTTTGCTGCCATTTGCAAAAAATTCTACGTAGAACGTCTATGTACAGAATTAGGAGTGAGCATAAGCGACGAGTCAACGCTGTTAACAGTCGGAAACGAAACATACGAAACATCTACATTTCGAATTGACGAACTAATGAGGAAACATGAAGAAAGACACACCTCTACATTCATGAACTTCAAAAAACAAGAAACCATGATTCTATTACCACGCGACCAAGTGCTTCCTGTCCTCTGGCATAGCCCGAAATACCATAAAAACCCAGTAAAATCAAGATTCATAGCCGGGGCATCAAGGTCCTCGACAAAACAAATGGAGAAACTACTTACGGACATATTAATGGCAATTAAAAACTATTGGACAAAATATACAAACAAAGTTGGAGAAAGCAGGGGTCTAAACCTAACATGGAGCATCAAAAACTCAATGCAGGCAAAAAACCTGCTTAACAAAGTGGGCAATAGAAACGGGAAAATGTTTACAGCAGATTTCAGCACACTCTTCACAGCTCTAGAACATGATCTAATAAAAGGAAAACTCAACAGTATTATCGACATAGTCACCAGAAAATTCAAACTGGTACACATCGAAGGGAGGTGCTATCTACACAATAATCTACAACTCAACGGAACTAGCTGGACACTGGAACAAGTAAAAAGTCTAATAGCGTTCCTAACGGACAATACATACATACAATTTGGAGGCATGGCCTTTAGACAAACAAAGGGGATAGCGATGGGAGCTAGTTGCAGCCCCATTATCGCAGATCTGGTACTCAGCAAACTAGAATACGACTACCTTTCCAACCCACAAAACATCTCACACGCCAAAAAACTTCAACATACCTGCAGATACGTAGATGACATACTCACAGTGAACACTAACACACTCAAAGAAATTTACAAAAACATGTACCCAGCATCCCTTCCTCTGAATTTCGAAGATGACGAGAAAGGGTGGGTCCACTTCCTAGACCTAGACATACACACCACAGAAAACAGGGTCAAACTATACGATAAGAGACGCTCTTTCCCATTCAACGTGCTGTGCCTTCCTTTTAAAGAAAGCAACCAGCCATCTAACCTAGGAACCGATGTACTGTTCTCCCAAATCCTCCGAACAATTAGCTCAAGCAGAATTTGGGAGGACTTCGAAGAAGATGCAAAAATACTAATCAATACCTTTTACAAAAGAGGTTTTACAGGTCAAGATGTCATAAATACCTTAAAAAGGATTTTGTGGAGAGCGGCGTAGGTGGCCGCCGGGGAGTGTGTTGGTTTCCCCTCCCTTTTTAAAAGGTAAGCACAGGTTTGGATTTCTATATAGTCTTGTGAAAAAAAAAACTAGTTTTCTTTTCTTTTATCCCCCTTTCAGCTGCTACTTTTTTTTGTGTTTTTGTCTTGCGAAAAATTTTCTCTCTAGAGGGGAAGTCTGTGGTTTCTCAACCATTTTCAAAAGTAAGCACAGATTTGGAATTGCTATATAGACTAGTGAACAAAAAAACTCAAGTGTTCTGTTCAATTATCAGCCGTTCAGCTGCTACTAATTATTGATGCTTTTGTTATGCGCAAAAGTTTGTCACTCAAGAGGAAAAGTCTGTGGTTTCTCAACCATTTTCAAAAGTAAGCACAGATTTGGAATCGTTATATACGACTTGTGGACAAAAAAACTCAAGTGTTCTGTTCAATTATCAGCCGTTCAACTGCTACTAATTATTGATGCTATTGTCATGCACAAAAGTTTGTCACTCAAGAGGGAAAGTCTGTGGTTTCTCAACCATTTTCAAAAGTAAGCACAGATTTGGAATTGCTATATACGACTTGTGAACAAAAAAACTCAAGTGTTCTGTTCAATTATCAGCCGTTCAGCTGCTACTAATTATTGATGCTATTGTCATGCGCGAAAGTTTGTCACTCAAGAGGGAAAGTCTGTGGTTTCTCAACCATTTTCAAAAGTAAGCACAGATTTGGAATTGCTATATACGACTAGTGAACAAAAAAACTCAAGTGTTCTGTTCAATTATCAGCCGTTCAGCTGCTACTAATTATTGATGCTTTTGTTATGCGCAAAAGTTTGTCACTCAAGAGGAAAAGTCTGTGGTTTCTCAACCATTTTCAAAAGTAAGCACAGATTTGGAATCGTTATATACGACTTGTGAACAAAAAAACTCAAGTTGTCGGTGCAATTCTCAAGATTACAGTAGCTACATCGCAAAAACTGTATATTGCAATGTTAAAACCTTTTTACCCAAATAAGTAAGGTTTCAAATGCTCGGAAACCGGGTCTACCCCTCCAGATCTTCCTAAAACTGCATTACCTTTCAGGAAAAAAAAAGTTTGTCCCAATCCGTTGAGAATTCGCCCGTTCCCAGCATGTCCAGGAACATATACACACATATATATATATGAGGACAAAAGTTGAGTAACCTCTATAGACCGCGGAGCGGCCCTTTGGGCCGCTCCGCGGTCAAAAACTGGTCAAATTTTACCCAAAAATCACAGACAAGCTTTTACGTGGCAAAAACAAAAAATTAATCTCGTTAATCCAGGATACACAATGATACAAAATCTGTTAAAAAACTCTTAAAAAGCAAATAAATGGAGTAGATTCATCACAAAGTTCATTACAATTAAAAATCAAACAGTCCGGACCAACTGATGAGCCAGCCGGACAACCCTAGTCTTGGATGATTGGCGAAACTAGGGGGGAGCTGATACAAGAGCTCTACCATATTCAAAAAATCCTCATCATGGGTCTGCACCAACTGCAGCATCCATTGTTAGTACGTACAAAATCGAAGAAAAACCTTCAATAAATTACAAAAGTTACCAAAAAACCAAACCAAAAATGTCAAAAACATCATATTTCAGGTCCAGCTTAATAAGAAGAAAGAAAAAATTGATTTTGTGACAATTTTTTAGGAATTATTTGATTTGATCATAAATTCATAAAACCATTGCTGTAGCATTTTTTGTTTAATAAAACATGAGCCGCGCACTAATAGGCGATAACCGAAAATACCTTTCTTTTCCAATTTCTGCAAAATAGATTACATGGGCCAGGCATTACCTAGGCCAGTCATTACATGGGCCATGCATTACCTGGGCCAGTCATTACCTAGGCCAGTCATTACATGGGCCATGCATTACCTGGGCCAGTCATTACCTGGGCCAGGCATTACCTGGGCCAGTCATTACATGGGCCAGGCATTACCTAGGCCAGTCATTACATGGGCCAGGCATTAGCTGGGCCAATCATTACCTGGGCCAGGCATTACCTGGGCCAGGCATTACCTGGGCCAGGCATTACCTGGTCCAGTCATTACATGGGCCAGGCATTACCTGGGCCAGTCATTACTTGGGCCAGGCATTACCTGGGCCAGTCATTACATGGGCCAGGCATTACCTAGGCCAGGCATTACAAGGGCCAGACATTACCTGGGCCACTCATTACCTCGCCCAGGCATTACCTGGCCCAGGCATTACCTGTGCCAGTCATTACCTGGGCCAGGCATTACCTGGGCCAGGCATTACCTGGGCCAGACATTACCTGGGCCAGTCATTACCTGGGCCAGTCATTACATGGGCCAGGCATTACCTGGGCCAGTCATTACATGGACCAGGCATTACCTGGGCCAGGCATTACCTGGGCCAGTCATTACATAGGCCAGGCATTACCTGGGCCAGGCATTACCTGGGCCAGGGCTTAACTGGGCCAGTCATTACATGGGCCAGGCATTACCTGGGCCAGTCATTACATGGGCCAGGCCTTACCTAGGCCAGTCATTACCTGGGCCAGGCATTACCTGGGCCAGTCATTACATGGGCCTGGCCTTACCTGGGCCAGTCATTACCTGGCCCAGACATTACCTGGGCCAGGCATTACCTGGGCCAGTCATTACATGGGCCAGGCATTACCTGGGCCTGGCATTACCTGGGCCAGGCATTACCTGCCAGTCATTACATGGGCCAGGCATTACCTGGGCCAGTCATTACCTAGGCCAGACATAACATGTGCCAGACATACCCTGGGCCAGTCATTACATGGACCAGGCATAACCTCGGACAGGCATAACCTGGCCCAGACCTTACATGGGCCATGCAATACCTGGTCCAGGCATTACCTGGGCCAGGCATTACCTGGGCCAGTCATTACATGGACCAGGCATTACCTGGGCCAGTCATTACATGGACCAGGCATTACCTGGGCCAGGCATTACCTGGGCCAGTCATTACATGGGCCAGGCATTACCTGGGCCAGGCATTACCTGGGCCAGTCATTACCTGGGCCAGGCATTACCTGGGCCAGTCATTACATGGGCCAGGCATTACCTGGGCCAGTCATTAACTCGGCCAGTCATTACATGGGCAAGACATTACCTGTGACAGTCAGTACCTGGACCAGGCATTACCTGGGCCAGGCATTACCTGGGCCAGTCATTACATGGGCCAGGCATTACCTGGGCCAGGCATTACCTGGGCCAGTCATTACATGGGCCAGGCATTACCTGGGCCAGTCATTACATGGACCAGGCATTACCTGGGCCAGGCATTACCTGGGCCAGTCATTACATGGGCCAGGCATTACCTGGGCCAGGCATTACCTGGGCCAGTCATTACCTGGGCCAGGCATTACCTGGGCCAGTCATTACCTGGGCCAGGCATTACCTGGGCCAGTCATTACATGGACCAGGCATTACCTGGGCCAGGCATTACATGGGCCAGACATTACCTGGGCCAGTCATTACATGGACCAGGCATTACCTGGGCCAGGCATTACCTGGGCCAGTCATTACATGGGCCAGGCATTACCTGGGCCAGTCATTACATGGGCCAGTCATTACCTGGGCCAGGCATTACCTGGGCCAGGCATTACCTGGGCCAGGCATTACCTGGGCCAGTCATTACATGGGCCAGGCATTACCTGGGCCAGTCATTACCTGGACCAGGCATTACCTGGACCAGGCATTACCTGGGCCAGTCATTACCTGGGTCAGTCATTACATGGGCCAGGCATTACCTGGGCCAGTCATTACCTGGGCCAGGCATTACATGGGCCAGTCATTACATGGGCCAGGCATTACCTAGGCCAGTCATTACATGGGCCAGGCATTACCTGGACCAGTCATTACCTGGGCCAGGCATTACCTGGGCCAGTCATTACATGGGCCAGTCATTACCTAGGCCAGTCATTACATGGGCCAGGCATTACCTGGGCCAGGCATTACCTGGGCCAGGCATTACCTGGGCCAGTCATTACATGGGCCAGGCATTACCTGGGCCAGTCATTACTTGGGCCAGGCATTACCTGGGCCAGTCATTACATGGGCCAGGCATTACCTAGGCCAGTCATTACATGGACCAGGCATTACCTGGGCCAGGCATTACCTGGGCCAGTCATTATATGGGCCAGGCATTACCTGGGCCAGTCATTACATGGGCCAGGCATTACCTGGGCCAGTCATTATATGGACCAGGCATTACCTGGGCCAGGCATTACCTGGGCCAGTCATTACATGGGCCAGGCATTACCTGGGCCAGGCATTACCTGGGCCAGGCATTACCTGGGCCAGTCATTACATGGGCCAGGCATTACCTGGGCCAGTCATTACATGGGCCAGGCCTTACCTGGGCCAGTCAGTACCTGGGCCAGGCATTACCTGGGCCAGTCATTACATGGGCCAGGCATTACCTGGGCCAGTCATTACATGGACCAGGCATTACCTGGGCCAGGCATTACCTGGGCCAGTCATTACATGGGCCAGGCATTACCTGGGCCAGGCATTACATGGGCCAGGCATTACCTGGGCCAGGCATTACCTGGGCCAGGCATTACCTGGGCCAGTCATTACATGGGCCAGGCATTACCTGGGCCAGTCATTACCTAGGCCAGTCATTACATGGGCCAGACATTACCTGGGCCAGTCATTACATGGACCAGGCATTACCTGGGCCAGGCATTACCTGGGCCAGTCATTACATGGGCCATGCATTACCTGGGCCAGGCATTACCTGGGCCAGGCATTACCTGAGCCAGTCATTACCTGGGCCAGTCATTACATGGGCCAGGCATTACCTGGGCCAGTCATTACATGGACCAGGCATTACCTGGGCCTGGCATTACCTGGGCCAGTCATTACATGGGCCAGGCATTACCTGGGCCAGGCATTACCTGGGCCAGGCATTACCTGGGCCAGTCATTACATGGGCCAGGCATTACCTGGGCCAGTCATTACATGGGCCAGGCATTATCATGTATTGTCTGAGGTCTAGATTCTGTAAGGATTTTGAACGATATATTTTTTAAATATTCTGTAAGGAATTCTTAGAGAATAAAATCGGAATATAATCTGGACTTCAAAATTTATAGAATAAAATCAGAATAAAATCTGCCAATTTCTGACCTTACAGAAAACTATGGATTCTAGATTTTCAGAATACAGAATAAAATATTCTCTAAAGATTCCGGCAACCCGCGATTGGCCCAATGCTGTCAAGACAAACGTGAATTCAATTTCACTATGGGAAATTCAGTGCCCCTCACCAGGGTCATCTTGGTGTAGTGGTTAGCACGCCTGCGGCATGAGCAGGAACCCTGGGTTCAATCCCCAGAGGTGACCTAAGTTTTTCCCAGATTGGCTCCTGGTTTCTCTCGGCTGATGGCTTTATCCTTAAGCTTTTCGAAACCAAGGAAAACATTTACTTCAAATTACCGCAGATGGCTAGGGCCTCTAACGCGTGGACTACGCGATTGGCCCAATGCTGTCAAGACAAACGTGAATTCAATTTCACTATGGGAAATTCAGTGCCCCTCACCAGGGTCATCTTGGTGTAGTGGTTAGCACGCCTGCGGCATGAGCAGGAACCCTGGGTTCAATCCCCAGAGGTGACCTACGTTTTTCCCAGATTGGCTCCTGGTTTCTCTCGGGGCTGAAGGCTTTATCCTTCTGCTTTTCGAAACCAAGGAAAACATTTACTTCAAATTAGAGGTGCCGCCAGGATTTACTAGCAACTTCTAAAACTGATGTTGTGTCAATTAGTGCCTTTTCAGAAATTAGCTCCAATGTATACAGTATTTTAGGTATTATATAGAGCCATAAAATGTCAAGGCTTTCATAAGCATAGATGTGTGCCTTTAGCTTATGTTGGTCAACTATTTGGGCAATCATCTATTTTTTGGACTTATGAAATAGAGTTCAAAATTTGTTCCACATTTGGTAATTACAGGGTAAACGGGCAAATTTTGCATTGCCCTCACTTAAAAGCCATTTACTCTAGAAGACGGATCTTTGTCGCCAATCACGTTTTGAGCTCACTGGAGCTAAAGCGTTTGATCAGGAGGTAAAGATGGCGAAATTGGACTGGCAAAAAAAGCTATGTGAAAGCCTACTGGTTCTGAACACGTAAAGCATATGCCAGACTATTGGGCTAAAATATTTGGCGAGGGTGTTATTATTGGACCGTTCCCTACCTCACCTGACCCTCACAGGATAATAATGAACAATGCTACAGGCTACGTGAACAGAGATGGGGCATGACTGATAAGAAGGCGTTTTTGAGTCGCCATTGGGGTTGGGGATGAAGTTGTAGTCAGGCTCTATCCTTTCGCAGTGACTCTTTCTCCAGGCCAGCGCTAGGCATGGCCTCAACCCTGAAGCAGGGAAACCTTCACTGACCCAGTTTAGATCCTCCCTGCTGGCAAGTCCCTGAACGGAATCATCTGCTACACATTGACAAGGTGTACCGCATTGTCTAAAACCGATTTGATGGGTCTGAAAAGAAAGCAGTTCCTTGCCCTGACCTTGTCAAACCCGCACAGCTCACTCAGACAAGCCGATGCCGCCAGCTCCCTCACAGGCTTCCCCACCAGCACCAACTCTGCCGCAGTCATCGCAAATATCAAACTCTCTATTCCCTCGCGGCCAAGGACTCTGCCTGGCAGTTCTTCCAGCACTCTCTTGGCCACCTAGCCCCCTCTTAGTCCCAGACCCTCGCTTGAAAGCCCCTGGTGACTAGCGGTCCTGCTGGAGGAAAAGCGCTGAGGACACCTTAATGGTCCACCAGATCCACCCTCCCCCTGCTCACCTCAATGAGGCGCTGGCACAGCAAAGGAGCTGCCGACGACATTACAGGTGGTCAAGGCTTCCCTCAACACCTGGGAGGGTAGCAGACAAGGCTATATAATCAATCGGTCAATCTCTCAACATCGGCCACCTCACTAATCACTTTGCTACCAAAGTCCAACTCTTCCGCCTTGGCTAAGCTCGCTTCATCCAAGCTGAACGAAAGCGGAAGGATGGGCCGAAAACGATACCCTTATATGACTAAAGTCAGGACAGGACGTGTACAAAGTGAAGCAGATTAATTGTATCTGAATAATGCCTAGTACCACCAGTGATGGTGACACCCATGCCTGAATTTCACAGCTCTAATTTCTTTCTACCTGCATTCTGCTTACAAATTTAAAATAATAACATAAAGCAATCGTTTACCTGTGCATAATTAAAGTGAACAATTTAAAACCAAAAACAATCAGTTAAAATCAGTATCAAACAAGGTTAAATGGACTGACTTTACAATTCAAAAAGTTGCTGACCATGCTTTCACCAATTTTATTTCTTTACATTCCTGTTTTTCAACATGTGTTTTCTTATGATATGACCTAATGTTTTCATAAATGGGTTGAAATAGCGAATTTTTGGTAGAACCACCCGTTGATGACAAAATAGATTCATTATAATTCAGTTGCTGCTGCTGATACCTTATTGATTTTTCTTTGCATGTAATTTTCTGTTTTTTTCGGGTTGTCCTCTTTTGCTTGTTTGATGATTCATTTGACTGCAACCAATCAAACGGGTACTGGTCACATAATATGAATTTGGAAACTTCTGGTATTACTTCTCGGACAGGGCATTCCAACAAAGAACCATGGTGTAGTCCTGTATACTCTAAAACAGAAAAGCCAATAGGCTGGTCTTCTATCAAATGAGTTTTCTGAATAACATTGTTTTTTAAAATCGAAATGCTTAGTTGTCTGGCAAACAGTACATGATTAACAACATAAATCTCATTGGGAATCCATCCATTTGTCAAATATTTAAGCAATCTCAAGTTCAAATTGATTTTGTCAGTTTTTGTAATTTGCGGCATTGCTAAGCCTTCTAACTTATCCACTGCGATCTTAACTGATATTTTGCTTAGAATTTTACGTTCCTCGGGGACTTGTAATTCAAGCATCCATACTCTTTTCAAATTAAACACATTAGCAGTGTAACTTTTCAAAAGTTTAGTAGCAGAGAATTTAGCTGGTATCTTGGTTGCAATATGGTTTATGTGGCCGATTGGCAGTAAATACGGCATTTTATCATGGCGCACATACATAAATCCATGATTGTTTATATAGGCACTATTATTAAAGCTAGGGATCACAAAGTACTTATTGAGCAAAAGAGTTTTCTGTAAAATCGGGCTGACATATTTCCATGCTCTCATTATATCTTCTTGTCCTTTGCATATCTTATTCAGTGTTTCAACACATTTAGTATCTTTTGAGGCATACGATTGAAAATAGCTAAACGGATAAGCTAATGGATTTGTAAGCTTGGCATTGGATTGAATGTAATCAAGGTTTTTGAAAAGTTTATAATTCAGGTAGGCATTTAAACTGTGTCGGTTTTTCGAAGAAGGTAATGAAAATTGTTTAATTTCATTGTTAATTAGTGATTCTTTTGAGTCAAACTGCATGCGCCGATTAAATCTTCTAGTTCCTTGAGACGGATGATTTTGCGGCTTTGTCAAAACATTTTGTAGAATGGAAAGGTTATAGAAGGTATCGCTTCGATTATGTCTGTTGGACTGAAAATTCGCTCATTTTGTATGTACACTTTGTTTTCTAATGTTTTATAATTACTTCATTACCTATTTTAAAAGTAAAAACATGTTTGGAACCGGCATATATTAATTGTACACAAAAATCGTGCCACCAACAGTTCAGCTGCTTGCGCAACCATTGCAGTTGTTATTTAAGAGCATAAAGTTTGTCACTCAAAAAAGTGTTTTTCACTGTTAATTTTAAAAGCAAGCATATATTTGGAATTGCTATAATGTATTGTGAAACGATTAGCTCAGTTCTCAACTGTTCGCCTGCTAAAGCTGAAAAGGCTCGTCTAACATTTGTCTAGCTCTCCAAGTTACGTTGACGATATTTCATGGGCAATAATTCTCGGGTTGGTACTAAATTTTCACGATTTATCGCGCCCGCGTAGCGTCCTCCCTAAGCTTCTCATTCCATTCCCCGCATGTCTAATCTTGAACCATTTATCATCCGTTTTTGACCGCGGAGCGGCTCGAAGGGCCGCTCCGCGGTCTATAGAGGTTACTAAACTTTTGTCCCATATATGTCTATATATATATGTGTGTCTGGAAATGCTGGGAACGGGCGAATTCTCAATGGATTTGGACAAACATTTTTTTCCTGAAAGGTAGTAATATTTTAGGAAGATCTGGAGGGGTAGACCCGGAATTTTAGCATTTGAAACATTATTTTTTTGGGTAGAAAGGTTGAAAAATTGGGTATGTTAAGAAATGGCGAATTCTCAACGGATTTGGACAAACTTTTTTTTTGGCGAAAGGTAATAACATTTTAGTAAGATCTGGATGGGTGGAACCAGTCCCGGATCATTTGAAACATTACTTTTTTGGGTAGAAAGGTTGAAGAATGGGGTATGTTGAGAAATGGAGAATTCTCAACGGATTTGGAAAAATTTTTTATTGCTCAAAGGTAATAACATTTTAGAAAGATCTGGATGGGTGGAACCGGTCCTGGAGCGTTTGAAACTTTATTGTTTGGGTAAAATGGTTGAAAAATAGGGTATATTGAGAAATGGCGAATTATCCATGGATCTTGACAAACTTTTTTTCCGGAAAGCTAATAAAATTTTAAGAATATCTGGAGGGAGGAACTGAGCCCAAAGCATTTGAAACATTACTTTTCTGGGTAGAACGTTGGAAAATTGCAATATATGGTTTTGTGCTCTAATACCTGAAGTCTTGAGAATTGCACAGAAGACTGATTTTTGACCGCGGAGCGGCCGAAAGGGCCGCTCCGCGGTCTATAGAGGTTACTCAACTTTTGTCCTCATATATATATATGTGTGTGATATGTTCCTGGACATGCTGGGAACGGGCGAATTCTCAACGGATTGGGACAAACTTTTTTTTTCCTGAAAGGTAATGCAATTTTAGGAAGATCTGGAGGGGTAGACCCGGTTTCCGAGCATTTGAAACATTACTTATTTGGGTAAAAAGGTTTTAACATTGCAATATACAGTTTTTGCGCTGTAGCTACTGTAATCTTGAGAATTGCACCGACAACTTGAGTTTTTTTGTTCACAAGTCGTATATAACGATTCCAAATCTGTGCTTACTTTTGAAAATGGTTGAGAAACCACAGACTTTTCCTCTTGAGTGACAAACTTTTGCTCATAACAAAAGCATCAAAAATTAGTAGCAGCTGAACGGCTGATAATTGAACAGAACACTTGAGTTTTTTTGTTCACTAGTCGTATATAGCAATTCCAAATCTGTGCTTACTTTTGAAAATGGTTGAGAAACCACAGACTTTCCCTCTTGAGTGACAAACTTTCGCGCATGACAATAGCATCAATAATTAGTAGCAGCTGAACGGCTGATAATTGAACAGAACACTTGAGTTTTTTTGTTCACAAGTCGTATATAGCAATTCCAAATCTGTGCTTACTTTTGAAAATGGTTGAGAAACCACATACTTGCCCTTTAGTGTGACAAACTTTTGCGCATGACAATAGCATCAATAATTAGTAGCAGTTGAACGGCTGATAACTGAACAGAACACTTGAGTTTTTTTGTTCACAAGTCGTATATAACGATTCCAAATCTGTGCTTACTTTTGAAAATGGTTGAGAAACCACAGACTTTCCCTCATGAGTGACAAACTTTTGTGCATGACAATAGCATCAATAATTAGTAGCAGCTGAATGGCTGATAATTGAACAAAACACTTGAGTTTTTTAGTTCACAAGTCATATATAACGACTCCAAATCTGTGCTTACTTTTGAAAATGGTGGAGAAACCACAGAACTAAGTGCTCCGCGGTCACCTATTGCGCTTTGCGCCATATACTTGTTTTGTTTACTGTCTTATGTGTTGATTCTAAATCTGTGCTTACTTTTGAAATTGGTTAAGAAACCGCATATTTGCTTTTTTGAGTAACAAAATTTCATATATAGGATGTGCTCCTCGGTCACCTATTGCGCTGTGCGCCATATACTTGTTTCCCTTTTATGCTGCCTGCCAAAGTTTAGCAGCCAGGTTTTACATTCAAGGCCATTGCCTAGTCTTTAGATGCATTTGTTGTCTTGTTGCATTTATTTGGAGCGTTTTGGGTTTTTGGAGAATCTCACATCCCTCAGAAAAATTTTAGATGCACTTCGTGAAATGGTGTAAACCTGTTGATCTGGTCAAATTTACCGTTTAACCGCTTTGATTCATCAAATCAACCGGTTGAACTGGTCCGGTGTGGGGATCGTCCACGCCGCGGGGTCGACCTCGCCGCGAATTTCGGGCAAAGTCCGACCTCGCCGCGACCTCATTAAAATCGATGCCATTCCTCACACAGAGCTCGGGCGCGCGATCTGAGACCAGATTTAGAACGAGGAGAAAATTTTTGATTTTTTGATGTAGTTACTTTATTTTTTTGTCAACAAAATCGATTGTAATCGCATCGTTTTTGATTTTGGAGGGGTCGACCGCGCCGCGGGGCGGCGAGGTCGACCTCGTCGACCTCGCCGCGAGTGACTTTTCTTGCTGCAAACCAAAATCCTGACGTATGTGGATAGATTTTCTGACATCTAAAGGCTGTTCTAGATGCAGAAATTTATTCTGCATACGATGGTGTATTCAGTTTTTTAAAGTTGTCAACAAAATTTTTAGAAATTCAGGTTTAAAAAGTCGCGATGCAGCCGATTTGGGGTCGACCTCGCCGCGCGGCGCGGTCGATCTCGCCGCGCGGCGTGGTCGACCCCTGCAAGGTCCGTCCGCGCCGTGGGCCGACCTCGCCGCGAATCGCGGCAAGGTCGGCCCTCGGAGTACGCCGCCGCGCGGCGAGGTCGAGCCCAAATTTCAGGGGTTGACCATGCCGCGCGGTGCACTTGAACGCTTGTCTGCGCCGTGGAGTTGCAAGGAAGCGATTTTTTGATCTACTGCGATTCATACATATCTGAAAACATGGTTGGATACAGAATTGAAAAGCATTTACGAAAATGTATAGAACTGCGAGGCCTGGTTGGGCCTCCCAAGGCATTGTCAAAGCCTGGTTGGGCCTCTCAAGGCCTTGGTAAGGCCTGGTGGGGCCTACCAAGGCCTATGCGAGTCCTGGTTGGGCCTACCAAGGCATTGTCGAGGCATCTCAAGGCCATGTCGAGGCCTGGTGGGGCCTACCAAGGCCTATGCGAGGCCTGGTTGGGCCTCCCAAGGCATTGTCAAAGCCTGGTTGGGCCTCTCAAGGCCTTAGTAAGGCCTGTTAGGGTCCTCCCAAGGCCTATGCGAGGCCTGGTTGGGCCTCCCAAGGCATTGTCGAAGCCTGGTTGGGCCTCTCAAGTCCTTGTCGAGTCCTGGTGGGGCTTCCCAATGCATTGGCGAGGTCGGTTGGAGGCTTTCATGGCCCTGTTGAGGCCTCTCAAGTCCATCTGCCGATTTGCTCTCAAGGCCTTCAGGTTTAAAAAGTCGCGATGCAGCCGATTTGGGGTTGACCTCGCCGCGCGGCGCGGTCGATCTCGCCGCGGGGCGTGGGTCGCCCCCTGCAAGGCTCGTCCGCGCGGTGGGCCGACCTCGCCGGCCGGCGCGGTCGACCCTGGGATCCAAGGAACCCGACCTCGCCGCGCGGCGAGGTCGCCCTGGGGTCGACCTCGCCGCGAATCGCGGCAAGGTCGTCCCTGGGGTCGGCCACGCCGCGCGGCGAGGTCG
>JASANA010006145.1:0-17676 GCA_030248095.1 Ptycholaimellus sp. GST1_10 | reverse complement strand
ACCGTTTTTTGTTTTTCGGTTAAATTTTTATTTTTCAATTTTAAACAAGTCGGCATAGGGCCTGCTTTAGGTGTGCCTCCCCTTCCGTCTTTATGCAGCCCCACACAACTTCTAAGCAGTTGCGATGTGGGCGACCTGCCGTTTAAAAGAGCTCCTGCATACCTAGTTTGGTAGTCCAAGTAAGGGCTTTCTATATCAGGGGTGGCTGATATCAGAATATTGAATTTCTCATCAGTCACTTCCTTGCCCTGGCTGCCATATTTTTGGTGCAAAGGAATTAACGAGCTGGCTTCCAGCAACACTCGCCCTTCCCATCCGCCAGCCCTATTTTCCTGCGAGACTACCCGTCCTTTAATCGGAGTTGTCAGCAGAGGGAATTCAAGGGCTACCTGAAAAACCCCCTTCAACCCCTCAGCGTGGCTTCCTGACACTCGAATATGAGCATATTCTTCCTGATTTCTCCCTCTCTAATCATACAAGATGCCGGTAGTCTATCTCCCAATCCTTCGGATAGCTGGCTCTCCATCGTAAAGTTGAACATAGCTATGGCAAAGTGAGTGACCAAAAATGCCCTGTCGCTCAATGAAAATCGGCTCAATGTTTCTGCATAACGTTGGCCGTGCTTTGTCCTGAATTGACTATGTGGTAGGGAAAGCCATCCTGCTAACTGTTTGAATGATAATGGCTTGAAGGCCTCGATAGTGAATTTATTTTCTCCCCTATCATCGAGTTTTCCTACCAACTGCATTCTCAGAATAAGGATGGGCAATCCTTCCGTTATCCCTTCATCTTTTCCCGCTTTTCTTTCCCATTTTCAAAAGCGACTCCTATTTGGCCTCTAATCCTAACCTGGAAAGTAGGATGTGAGGTTGTAGCATGTGTGTTGGTGGTGGAATCCTCCTTGGAGAAGATGAGGGCAGGCGTGCAGTAATAGTGCCCGGGCGGCGTGGGCAAGAGGAGTCGTCGTGGCGTCCAGGGTTGTCCCACTGCTCTTTCCTCATCTCCACCTTCCGCCACCCCCACCTGCTCTCCTTTCCCTGCCAAATATTTCAACGGCACTCGAAGGGCTGATAGAACACTGGCCCGTTTATCTGTCGGTGAATATGACAGGGCGTAAAATGGTTTTCGTACATAGCCTGTCTCGTGTACCTGTCCCGTAGATGGTGGTTTGAGCCAGAGCAGAGGGAATCCTCCGTCGACGTCCTCATTGCCCAGCTCCGCCACATTCTGGTTCATTTGGACAAAGCAGAGCTTTGTAACGTTCCAAAGCCTCGGGGGCAGAGGTTTGCTTGTTTAATTAATTTAATTCATTTTATTATTTACATGGCCTGTTATTTACTTATTTTATTTTAATTTAATCGTCAATTTGTTTCTACTCGTTCCTGCTCCCTCCCTCTCCTTCACTGGCTTCTTCGTTTGTCCAATCTAAAATTGTGTAATCCATCACTGCATACAGCCTATTCAGCTGGCTCGCGTGATACATCGCCAATTTTTGATTGATTTCCCAAACCGCAGTTAGGCCTGGAGAAGAGGGAAGGTTGGAGGCTATAGCGATGCTGCGGAATGTTTTCCTGCGCGGCTGGCCTTTTGCTTTCTCCACGGCCCGCCCTAGCTCAGCTCTTACTTCCTCACATTCTTCATCTACAGGGTACAGTTGCAATTCAAAAGTAGTGCTCCCAACTTCAACTGCCCTTGCTGGGATGGCTAATATTTTGGGGCCTGGGATGGGGAGAAAAAGGATGGGCCTGGAGCCGAGAACCGCGTTGGGGTCGGGAAGGCCGGGGACGGAGACCTGAACCTTAAGGTCCTGCTCCATCGCCATTACGTCCACCAGCATCAGCGGCTCCCTCCGCCACCAGTCCACCACTGCCGTTCTCACTGCCCTCAACTCTTCGCACAAGGCTTTCGCCATTGTACCCATGGCGAATTGTCCATTGGGAAAATGGATGTGTTGAGGGAGGGTGTGTTGGGTAATGGTGATGTGGGGAACCTGCTTCCAATGGTCCAGGAAGTGCTGCTGGTTGTCGTCCTCGTCCTCGATGGTGAGGTCAGAGATGTTGTGGAGGCCGATGGTGACGAACCCGGTCATGTCGTCGGTGGCCCTCACGCTGCTCAGCAGCACCACCATCCCATGCGTCGGTCAGCCTCCTTCTCCCCACTCTCTTCTTGCATCCACCTTCTGCCATTCCTCTTCTGACAGGGTGGCGTAGCCGCAGGAGGTGATCTGTCGGAACTCACCTTTCCCCATGCTTGCTACTCGAGTGGAGAGAAATGCGAACCTATATCTGATTGAGTGTGGCCATTCTTTTTTGAATGCCCTAATCCACCGTCCCTTCTCACCAGGGGCACCAGCTAAGTTTTCAGTGACTGCGAGTACCCCTGTAAGGCGGTGGGGTGGGGGCGTAAGTACTAGCCTTGGATGCCATCCACCATTCTGTAAGTGGATGAGACCGGTGCACCTGATGACATCGCCAACGGTGAGTGTGTGGGCTGGCTGTAAGTGGAGGTTGTAAAGGAGGAAGCGGCGGACGATCATGGGGGAGTAGCGGCAGTGTGTCTCTGGCAATACCCAGCCCATGTCGCTTTGCTGCGGTACTTCCACCGAATCCACCGATGGGGCTTCAACTACCTGTATCCTCACTCTCCCTGACTTGGCCGTTTTTTTCTATTGCATTATTCCTGGTGGTATTTTTGGCTGTCGCCTAGAGTTGCGCGGCCATGTGTCTATTGTAGTTTTTAATTTTTGATTAGTATTGGATTTTGTGTTAGGCTCCCCTCTGGGGCCTTCCTTGCCGAACGGAGGTCCTTTTCTTTAGATTTGTCACAATTTTTGTTGGAAAATATAATTGTTGTTTTTAATCATCCTGTGAGACTCTCTAACCTTCGACGCACGCACTAGAAGAACATCATCTGGGAAGCAGAGTGAGGCCTGTTAGAATACAGGTGGAGGCAACGCGCGTCCTTTCTCACTCCCCTCCTCCATTGCGTGGAGCTGAGGGGGGGGGTGGGGAAAGCAGTGGTGGAATGTGCTGTGGGCAATGGGCAAATCTGCCGTTTCCCCTTCGCACCTCCCCCTATTTTCTCCTGGTTTGCCCGTCCCATGTTTTTTCCTACTTATGCTTGAGAGCTCGCGCACTCTCACTTCACTTCTACTCTTTCCTCCCTCTCGGGTCAACTGGTGAGGCACTGGTGAGGCAGGGCGTCCGAGACTCCGTCCGAGGCTTCTGCTCCTTCCGCTCCTTCTCTTCCCTCCCCTTCTACCTCTCGCCCATGTTTAGAGCTCTGCGCCCCTAAACATGGCACAGGGTAGAAGGGTGGGGTGAGCCTGTCAGCTGTTGTCCTCCTGCCTGTCACCATATCTACACTCCCTCTGAGCCCCCCTCTTTACCCTGGTTGGTGGTAGGCGCTCTTTTTGTGGCTGCCCTCTGCCGCCTCGGGTCAAGAGAGGGACTCCCCTCTCTGGCAGTAGTGTTTTTGTGCTTTCAGGTGTCAACGGCCGCCTCGCTACGTCACCAGGTGAGCCCTCCCCTCTTCTTTTCCCGGCTCTGCTGTTGTGTTATGAATGTGGAGGGGTGGGGGGGGGGGGCTTTGTGGATATGGGGGGGAAAGCGCTTTTTAGGTGTGTGTGTGTCCTTGATTTTTTACCAGCATCGCTCGCCGCTGTGTGGAGAGGGTGAGGGTGGGGGTTTTTGTGTCCACGGCAGCTCCCCTTGCAAGCCTACTGCCCCCTATTCTGGACCTGGATGTCCTTGAGGGGACCGGTTGTCTGTGGCGATTGTATGGCTTTCTTTTCTAGCCTTGATAACGAGGGAGGGGTGGGATTCTTGAGGCCTTTTCTAGTTCTGCCTCACTTCGGCCTCTAAATGCAGCCTACCTGGATCGCCCCCCTGCTGGCCCTACTAGGCCTGGTGACGGTGGAATGGGACCCTGTTTCCCTCCCTGTCAAACTTAGCTTGCCTTTGCCTGCCCTTTTTGCCTTGGTTACCCCAATTCGGTCTTTGACTAATTAACGGCTGATAATGATAGGTGTGGGATGAAGGCAGGGCTGAGACATCGCGGCCTGTATGTCCTCCTATCTCCCGCCTTCCTCTGGTAATCCTCCCTCCTATCCCTCGGCTGATATTTCAGTGTTTATCGGCCTTTAGCCTCGTGCCTAATTGGGCTTATTAGCACAAAGGTAGGACGGGGCGGCTTTTTGAGGGGCAGGCGGAGTCAATAGTGGACACTGTAGGCCACTCTGCTCCCCCTCTTACCCCTGCCTCCTCTCTCTTTGGCCCCCCTCTCCGGTGTTCCAGGGAGGGGATTGTAATTGTTGTGCATTATTTTGGGGTGGCAGGGAGCGCCTATTGTTTCTGAGAGTGCACCTCCTGCGTAGTGGCCGCCGTTCAGCCGGCCGCCAGAATTGAGGCCGGCTGAGAGTGGGCTGACCTTTTCATTGGTGCCTTGTAGCCTTTGTTGAGGAGAGTGAAGAGGAGCGAAAGGAAGATGGACGGAGTTGGGGAAGTCGCCCACGAGCTTCGGCTCCATCTGCGTGCCATCCGGGAGTTGGCGGACGAGGGCGAGACCCTGCTGCTCCATCTCTACGGTCTGTACAACGCCCAGCAGCACATTGCTGCCGAGGTTCCCCTGTCTTTCTTCCTCTTGCCTTTGGGTTGATTGTGGTTGGCTGGTAGGAAGGAGGGGGAGGGCGGGGCCCAGGAGCCGGAGGAGGGCCCGCCGCCGGTGCTCCCCTCACCGTCATCCACCCCACCAACGCCCATCAGCAGCTCGCAGCCGAGGTTCCTCTATTTTTCTTCCTCTTGTCTTAGTGTGGATGGGGTTGGTTGGTAAGGAGGGAGAAGGAGGGCGGGGCCCAGGAGCCGGAGGAGGAGGGCTCGCCGTCGGTGTTCCCGCCGCCGTCCAGCCCATCCTCCTTGCCCAGGCGGCCCCCGACGAGCCGACCCCGCCGACACCCCCTCCGCCCTTTGTCGTCATCAGCGACTCCGGTTGGTCTCCTTTTTTCCTCCTTTTCCAGTTCTCCTCCCTCCCCCCTTCCCATCCTCTGCGTGCAGACGAGGACGAGGAAGACGAAGAGGAGGCGGTGCTAAACGAGGAGATGGAATGGGAGGACTGGGACCGCTCCATCGAAGAGTCTGTGGACGGAGGGCGGATGGACGAGGAGGAGGCGCGCCTCTGGCACACCACCGAGGAGGACGAGGCCTTCCGCCGCGACTACGGCATCTTCCTCAACCACGTCGCCCCCGGAGCCTCCCCCCACCCATTCTCCCTCTCCCCAACCCCCCGCCCCGAGGAGGAGGACGATGAGTGCATCGTCATCTTTGACTCCACCTTCTAGAGTCCCCCTCCCCCTTCTACTTCTCGCCCCCCGCATCAACTACGCCCCTTTTTTGCTTTCGCCTGCGGGCCTCTTCTACAGTGCTCTCCCTTTTTGATGTACTTCTTCTTCGCCCTATTGGCGCTCTGTTTTAGTTTTTTTGCTGCCCAGTGACTCAGTGACTAAGTTGGTGCCTCTTTTTTGTTTTCTTTGCCGCCTTTCGATGTGTCCCGGCCTCCTACCTAGCTTACATTCCACTGACTCTGTCTAGGGTGGCTGGGGTGGTACGTTAGTGGAATGCAACCAACAGGGTTGGGGGTTTTTTGGGCGGAATAGATAGGCTGTAATTAGTGGCCTAGCCTAAGCACTGGGGTGAAGTATCAATTGCTCTGAGCGCACACATAGCAGGCAGAATGGAGGATGGTGAGAAGGAAGAAAAAATAGACATCTGTCTGACTGCAGGCCTGGATGTATCAAGTGGCAGGATCTGACGGCCCAAGCCTGTTGGCTGGCCTGGCTATCCTATCTTCCTCTCCCCCTTCCCATCTGCCCCTCCATGCCGCTCTGGTTGGCTGGCTCCACTCGCCGGCCCTCCATCTTCCCTCCCCCTCTTCTTTACCTGCTTGGCAGATTGTCTTCCTAGTACCCTGTCGTGGGGCATGGGGGCGGAGAGACAGGGTGGCCCCCTTCTCATTGCAGGCTTGCCTTGGTGTCCTGATGAAAGGGCGCCATCCTGTTCCCTCTCCCCCATCTTTGTTCGCCGCCACTGCAGGGTGGGGGGGGGAGGAGGTAGACCAGTGGCACCTGTCTTCCGACTAGTCCTGGTGTTCTGAAGCAGTGCGCTGTTCTACCCCCCCCCTTCTCTTTCTTGGCCCTTTTCTTCCTTTTCTGCTTTTTAAGCTTTCTTTTTCCTTTCTATCGCTACCGGGTAAGTGTAGCCCCGGTGTACGGCACTTCCTGGTTGCCACGGGCGGGGGGGGGGGGGGGGATTGGCAGCGGCTGATGGGAGATTTGCGTGTGTGTTTCTCCCACCCCCCAATGCCCAGCCTCCCTCCCCTTTTTGCCCCACGCCTTATCGCCTGTCTCTTCACCGTGGACGCCTCTGCGGCTGTCTCGGGGGGGTTTTTAGCACTGAGGAGAGAGAGACGGCTAGGTTTGCCCTCCACTCCCTCATTGCTAGACTCCCCCTCCGAGTTCCCTTTGTTCGCCGCCTTTGGGCTCCGTCGCCTTTGCCGCTCTGGGCGGGTTTTCTAGCCGGAGGGAGAAGGCCCCTGCTGCCTTCTTATCCCCCCCGTGATAGACTCCACCCCAGACCTTTCTTCGCTGCGATCTGGTTGGTTGATTGGTAAGTACCTGGCCTATTGGGCGGCTAATTCCTGCGAGGGGTGGAGGGGTCTATTTTGCTGGGTGTTCTTGAGTCCCTCCTTTGCGGCGGCAATTCCCCCTGCCCTCCTTTCACTCACCCCCTCCTTGCCCTCTCTGGTTACTGTGGCCTCGGCTGGTAAGTAGTGTCCTCTTCTCTGCCTCTCCTTTCACCGGTGCCTTTGCCTCCGGCCTTTTCCTGGACTGAATGCTTCATTGGGTCTGAGCAGCTGTAGCGCACTCTCGTGTCCGCCTGCCTTTGACAATGCCGACATCATTGTGTGCTGCTCCTGCTCTGCTCTCCATCTCGATTGCTCCCCCCTTCATACTTTTATCTCTCCTCATGCACTATTCCTTTCCCCTCAATCGGCCTTTTGGGGGGGGGGGGGCGGGGTTCGATTGGTGCCCTGGCATCCCCCGTTCTGAGCGGCATGCCATGGCTCCATCGTCCTCAGCCCCTCTTCTCTTCTACGCTTCGCCTCTCTTCACTTCAGCGTCGCTTCGCTTCACGGGAGAGGGTGAGAATAGTCCCTACATTGTCAGCCCTGGCTTGACGCCTGGCTAACAGTGTGAGTTCTGTTCCTACCTCATCCCCTTCTCCAACAGGTTGGGCTGGCTTTGGGCTCGTCTGGTGTCTAGCTTGCCTATTGCTAGCCAGCTTGCGAACCCAAGTTCCGCTCACCTGACCTCTTCGCTACTCCCTGTTCCTTTCTTTGTGGCCTTTGTTCTTTTGGTCTGGTTTCCTGTTGGGCTGTCTGGTTTGTGGGAAAGCGGAAGAAAGCACTACAGCCTGGCAACAACAGCACAGCCTAGCGGCGCAATTGGCGCGAATGTGAGTGGTGCACATGTACGCACAAGATGCCCCGCGTCTGGCGCCTTTGTTGCCCGGCCTGGCTGCCTTTGCAAGTCAGATCTTTCTGCGTAGGAGCGAGACTAGGGGTGGAGGGGAGGGATAGAGAGCGACTGGCTAGTGGGTTGGCTTTGCAGCTCTGCGCACTGGCTCTGAGTGTCCACATCTGGGCGGAAGGCTGGGCCTGGTCTTACTGCTTCGGCTCATACAGGGCTCATTTTTACCTGTGCTTCTCTCCTCGTATCCCCTTTCCTGTATTCTCCTCTTCCCTGTCTTTTCTCCCTGCGCTATCCTACCCTTTTCCATGTCCCTGTTTGAAGCATGAGCTTAAAGGCTTACAGAGAGCAGTATCAGTGTAGCAAGGAGCGTAGAAGGCAATGAAGATTCTGGACGCACATCGGGCGTTGGAGGAGATGGGCGGTGGGGCGCTGAAGGGAGGCCGCCTGGTGCTCGCTCCCAGCAAGCTGCTGCTGTGCAGCAACCTGGCCAACTCGCTGTGACTGACGCACTACGTGGTGGTGATCGAGGATTTGGGCCGCTCCCTGGGCACCCGGAACAACCTTGACGTCAACAAGGGCTATGTTTGCTTTCTATCTTCCCCCTCCCTCTCTCCTGTGTGAGAAGTGGTAGGTTTGTGCAGTACTGCATGGAGCGGGTGCCGGGCGATGCCCCCTTCGAGCTCTACCCCCTCCACCGGCGCATCCTCAAGTTCATCTACGAGGGCCTGGAGGTTCAGTGTCTCTCTAGGGGGTTTGGAGGGTGATTGGTGATAGGTGATGGTTGCAGAAGGGCGGCAACGTGGCGATCATGAGTCACGGAGTGTCGGTGCGGCCGCAGATGATCGCCGCGCTCTTCATGATGCACTGCACGCACTGCTCCCTCAACCGCACCCTTCTGGACATCTTCAGGGTCAGTCTTTTGCCTTTTGGTCGCTTTTTAGTTTCTTATGCTAAGGTTGATTTGCCTGAAAATTTGTTAGCCGCAATCTTTGAGGCATTTCTATTTCGCCTGGTGAAGAGTTTATGGATTAGCCATACTGATGTTTGGGCTGTCGTAGTAGGTGGCTGGGCTTGCAGGAGGTGAAGAACAGCGACCGCCAGGTGCTGTCGGGCGGTCCGGGCAACGCGAAGCCCTGGGTGCGGAAGGAGCTGGAGAGCGCCAAGGCATTCTTCAAGGCCGCCTGGGACACCCACGTCGCCAAGCCCAAGCCCCCCTCGCTGGCGCCCGTGAAGCCCGTCAGCATGGAGGTCGACCCCCACATCTAGTTCGGCCCCTTCCTCTGTCTCCCCTTTTTTTCTCTTCTCTTCTTCGTTTCTGCTTCTTCTTCGGCTTGTCTTGCGGCGTTTTTTCCGGGGAGTTTTTGGCTTTGATGCTTATTGTTCCTGCACTACATCAGCACACACACCACACTCTTGGAGCAAGTAATTTTTGAATTTCAGACAATATGATGGCAGCAATGAAATCGGCTCTAAGTATATATAATAATGACCTGAGCAATTGAAAATGCAAACCGACCCTGCAGAAATGACGGATATTTATCTGGTTAGTCTTTTTCCTTTTGCTTTTGGCGGAGCTGGGCTTCGGTGGGGCATACGAGTTGGCCGCCGGCAACGTTAGCCCGCTCTCGAGCCTGGCTGAAGATTTTCGCTGCATTTTAAAATTTCATTTGCGAATTTTGGGTGGTCATTTTGCTGCGCTGCGAAAAGTTTAGACTGAGAGCTCTTCGATTACGCCGGCAACTTTAGTCATCGTCGATGGTCTGTTGCCTTTCCGTTGGCTTCCGTCTTTGTCGCCTGCAATCCGATTCGGTTGCTGGAATGATGCGTCATTCTGCCAATGATGTATGCGAAAATATGTCTAGTTTATCTGGATTTTATCAGGGGGAGGTTGAGTGGGAACTCCTACCTCTCCCTTTATGTCGCGCATTTCCTGAAATTATCATTACCTGTTTGGAAATTGTCAGACTAATTTGTAGACATCAGGGGTGATTTTTCCTGGATGTCTTGGTAATGTTGACATTAACCTGGTTTGCGCACCCTTTTTCCTGCGCAGAAGGAGGAGGGGAGTTATCCCGTTGGCCTGATAATTTATCTGTATGCGACATATAATCATTGGGGAATGATGGTGATTTTTTGGCATTAATTATTCGGAAATTATGGAGCCTGTTGGTCGGACGACCTGCATTTGCCTCGACCTCGTTGTTTTTACTCCATTCCTGCAACTCTACTTGGGGCTGTGATGTTTCAAATAAATTGGTGGTTTAGGAGCACTGACATAGCACAATAAATGTGCAAAAAATAAAGTAATATAATGTGCTAATTAGTTAGATATGCTTTATAATGTTAATATCCATATATATCGATTTTTGCTTAATAATTTAAATTAAAACGTAACCAACCACAATATTTTCAAATAAATTGGTGGTTTAGGAGCACTAACATAGTACAATAAATGTGCAAAAAATAAAGTAATATAATGTGCTAATTAGTTAGATATGCTTTATAATGTTAATATCCATATATACCAATTTTTGCTTAATAATTTAAATTAAAACGTAACCAACCACAATATTTTCAAATAAATTGGTGGTTTAGGAGCACTGACATAGCACAATAAATGTGCAAAAAATAAAGTAATATAATGTGCTAATTAGTTAGATATGCTTTATAATGTTAATATCCATATATATCGATTTTTGCTTAATAATTCAAATAAAAACGTAACCAACCACAATATTTTCAAATAAATTGGTGGTTTAGGAGCACTAACATAGTACAATAAATGTGCAAAAAATAAAGTAATATAATGTGCTAATTAGTTAGATATGCTTTATAATGTTAATATCCATATATACCAATTTTTGCTTAATAATTCCAATTAAAATGTAACCAACCACAATATTTTCAAATAAATTGGTGGTTTAGGAGCACTGACATAGCACAATAAATGTGCAAAAAATAAAGGGATATAATGTGCTAATTAGTAAGATATGCGTTATAATGTCAATATCCATATATATCGATTTTTGCTTAATAATTCCAATTAAAACGTAACCAACCACAATATTTTCAAATAAATTGGTGGTTTAGGAGCACTGACATAGTACAATAAATGTGCAAAAGCACGACCTTCCACATTGTGGCTAACTGAAGAACTAACCACAATTGTGGATCCAATTTGCACGACCTACCACATTGTGCCTAACTGAAGAACTAACTCAATAATGTGGATCTAATTGCAGCACATTCTACATTGTGGCTAATGATAATAAACTGACAATCCGTGGATCCAATTGCACGACCTTCCACATTGTGGCGAACCAGAACTAACCACAATTGTGGATCCAATTTGCACGACCTTCCACACTGTGGCTCACTAAATAACTAATGATTGTGGAGCCAATTTGCATGACCTTCCACATTGTGGCTAACTGAAGAACTAACCACAATTGTGGATCCAATTTGCACGACCTTCCACATTGTGGCTAACTGAAGAACTAACCACAATTGTGGATCCAATTTGCATGACCTTCCACATTGTGGCTAACTGAAGAACTAACCACAATTGTGGATCCAATTTGCACGACCTACCACATTGTGGCTAACTGAAGAACTAACCACAATTGTGGATCCAATTTGCACGACCTACCACATTGTGGCTAACTGAAGAACGAACCACAATTGTGGATCCAATTTGCACGACCTACCACATTGTGGCTAACTGAAGAACTAACCACAATTGTGGATCCAATTTGCATGACCTACCACATTGTGGCTAACTGAAGAACTAACCACAATTGTGGATCCAATTTGCATGACCTGCCACATTGTGGCTAACTGAAGAACTACCCACAATTCTGGATCCACTTTCCACCACCTACCACTTTGTGGCTAACTGAAGAACTAACCACAATTGTGGATCCAATTTGCACGACCGTACCACATTGTGGCTAACTTAAAAACTAACCACAATTGTGGATCCAATTTGCACGACCTACCACATTGTGGCTAACTTAAGAATTAACCACAATTGTGGATTGATTTATGTTACAGACCACATTGTGGCTAACTTAAGAACTAACCACAATTGTGGATCCAATTGCAAACCGATGAAACGTGGCTAACTCAAGAAATTACCACAACTGGTGATCCAGTTCACTACTAAATATTGCTGATAACTAACTAGAACTAACCACAATTGTGGTACCAATTTGCACAACCTACCACATTGTGGCTAACTGAAGAACTAACCACAATTGTGGATCCAATTTGCACAACCTACCACATTGTGGCTAACTGAAGAACTAACCACAATTGTGGATCCAATTTGCATGACCTACCATATTGTGGCTAACTGAAGAACTAACCACAATTGTGGATCCAATTTGCACGACCTACCACAATGTCTGTAGTGATTGGCTGCCTCAATCAGGAGGACGGCAGTCTCTGAGACACTGTTAACAGCTATACCCAGAGAGATAGCCCAGTTCTCACTTACCTCAGCTTCACAAACTCCAGACAACCTTTGATTATGGCTTTTAGCCCTAACTTGTACCCTATAGCACTGTTCTGCGAGGACACCTTGGTCCTGGACAAGTCCCACACCAACTCTGGTCTCAGGGACACCTTCAAGCTCTGCAACAGCTTGGTGATCGGGCAGCACTTCACCTAGAAGTCTCTGCTGCTGAGGTTGTCTAACCAGGCCCTGGTGGCCTTGATGATGTGGTGGATCTTGGTGTTCAAGAGGCTGTTGAAGGCCCAGAGTTTATCCAGCAACACCACAGGTAGTAGATCACTTGGACACTGGAGGCACGCTGGGGCTGAGGGCTTAGCAGACTGAGAAACTGGCCAGAATGGGCTGCTTATATAGGAGAAAAGGGGGCAGAAGTGGGGTTAGTTGAGATGCAGGGCCCAGGGGTGGGATAGGCAAAAGATATGTTTGCCCAAGGTTGGGCAAAAGGGTTTAGTAGTCACAGGTTTGCAATGGGGGTGGCAAACCAGAGGAATGGAATAGGCAGGCTTCATGTAGGCTAGCCTCCCGGGGCAGCTCATTTCCTAAACAGCTCATCCTCATTACTACCCCCAGCCCCCATCCATGCCTTTAGCCTTGCACAGCCTTGTGTGTGAGGGAGTCTCCAAGCTCAGCAACCTTTGAGGTCCTGGCTGGGTGAGACCTGGTGTCCCTTGGCTGACAGTGAGTGGCAATGGATCAGGTGACATGGGGACATCTAGGATTTTGGGGTTTTGGAGATGTCTGGCTTAATAAGATTAATTACAGGTGACACGGCGGGTAATGTCTCGCGACACGGGACTACTACTCTACTACTCGGATCTCATCAATAGTAGAGGTAAGCTATCTACTCATGTCGCGCATTTCTACATCCTCCCCTAATATGTGGCCGAGGTCACGAGGCTCAAAAACAAAAACAACTAATAATCCTGGACAATTGAAGGCTGAGCAATGGGGATCAGGGAGAGGGAAGGGATGGGGTAGCCACATCAGCGCCTCCGGCCGGAGTCTTCGAAGGCCATCGCCTGCGCTCGTTCCACCAGCTCCTAACCTGCAATCCCAGTCCTTACTTTTTGCTCTTCAACTTTCTTTCGGAGGTAGCTTGGTTGCAAACTGCGTGATCGATCGTCAATACTTCAAATGCTTGTCCAAAACCAATAGGCCAAGGATGCCAAGTGGAGAACCTGTTGCAGAGTTCATCACCTGTAACCTGTGAACTTGGCGAGTCGATTGGAGCCCTGGAAGTGGACGGTCTGGAGGTCGTGGCAGCCACCAGCTCAGAAGAACGGCCACTGCTCCTGCTCCGTCGCTTTACCTGTGAATATGAGCCCGGCGATTGCGCAACCCTCTTAATTTGTTGTCCCGCTTCCAATGGCCTCATAATTTGTGCATTAGTTGATTTCAAACATAAATGTCCTTTTCGATAAATTGGCTTTCCTCGCTGATAAAGCACTGACTCAAAGTTTTCCACTACTCGTCCTTCATTCAGCAAAGACAAGAAACTTTGATAAGCTTTTTTGGCGCTCGCCGAGCCCCGAATTACCTGTCGCCCGAAAGCTCCCGTAAAAGTATAAAAATTCCCTACGATGATGAGCCCTTTTGAAGCCCTGCTCAGTGCCACTACTGCTCGGTGGCATGATCCTGCAAAGCCGATACTGGGCTCCTGTTTGCTATCCTGTGACCTGGTCAAAGAAACAATAACGAAAGGTGATTCCAGCCCAATGACGGAATCAACTGTTCGAACCGAAATATCCAATTTCTTATCCTGCAATTTCTGTCTCAACAATTTTTGCTGAGCCAAATAATAAGTGATGATCAAGATCTGATTGGACGACACACGCCTTAGCAAATATTGGGCCGCCCTCACAGCCAGCTCTGCTTCATCTATGTTACTCCTACTATACATGTCTGATTCCTGTCCTGCTACATGCAAGAAAATCGTTCTGTGATCCTGATGAAGAAAAGGAAAGATTTGGGTAGCGTCCCTGGTTTTGTCAAGTCCGAAAAAGGCAGTCGGCTGTAACTCTTCGTAATAAGGCCTGATTAACCTGACCGCATCCGGGGTCAGTCTGAAAGTTTCACTCAAGGGCAAGGTTGAAAATGGAGGTCCTGTAGATTCGGAATGAATCAGCGCCTCTAATATGCTGACGGACGCTATTCTTGCGGCCACGCCCTGAACTTGCGTATGTGGCTGTAGCTGTTGTTCGTCACCTGTGATAACAACCGCCTCTAGCCTCGTTCCAGCCTGTCCTATCTGCCAAAGCGCTAAATCTCGCTGAATCAAACTCGCTTCGTCCATAATAATAAGCGTAGGCCTGAAATTTAGATTTTGTAAAAAGTAAAATTTACTTGAATCCAGTGTAGTGAAAATGATGTTTGGATTTAAAAACGACACAAATGAGGAAAAAGGCTGCCTGCGTAGGACCTGAAGCTTAGCTCTCTGTAACGGAACTTCCTGTTTCGCTTTTTTATCTCCTGCCTTACTTTGTCTTTTCAGATCCGCTAATTCTTTTTCACAATCCATTATTTCTACAATACTAGCCACAAACCCTTCGCAATCAGGGGTCGCTGATTCGGAGAGTACGAAACCTGCGGATTCACAAATCCCTGTAGCTAGTTCCTGAACATCAGCCTGGGTAGTAGGGTTCAGCCTAATTTTTTCTTCAGCCTGTTTCATCAATAAATGCGCTGGTGGGCTATCCCATGAAGTGAAATCAGCCGATTCTGCGTGTGAATGACTGCAGATCCTTAATGGTCGGATGCCCTCTGCTGCTTCCCACTCATCATCTTGTTTCAAGGACTCAACTATCTTCATCAGCGATAAATATGCTTCGCTCGCTGCATAATTAGTCTGAGCTATGAACAAGATTTTGGATTTTTCGTCATCCAACTTAAGCTTCCTGCCTCTATACAAGAGATAATTACAAGCTCCTAGCAAGGTGGTTTTAGTTTTACTTGCTCCTGGAACTCCTGGAATTAACAAAAGTGCATTCTGCGGCGCTTCAACTTCGCCGCAGCAAGCCATTGCTTTTATTGCCGTTTTTTGTTTTTCGGTTAAATTTTTATTTTTTAATTTTAAACAAGTCGGCATGGGGCCAGCTTTAGGAGTGCCTCCCCTTCCGTCTTTATTCAGCCCCACGCAACTTCTAAGAAGTTGCGATGTGGGCGACCTGCCGTTTAAAAGGGCTCCTGCATACCTAGTCTGGTAGTCCAAGTAAGGGCTTTCTATATCAGGAGTGGCTGATAGCAAAATATTAAATTTCTCATCAGTCACTTCTTTGCCCTGGCTGCCGTATTTTTGGTGCAATGGAATCAGCGAGCTAGCTTCTAGCCACACACGCCCTTCCCATCCACCAGCCCTATTTTCCTGCGATACTACCCGTCCTTTGATTGGAGTTGCCAGCAGAGGGAATTCAAGGGCTACCTGAAAAACTCCCTTCAACCTCTCAGTGTGGCTTCCTGAAACTCGAATATGGGCATATTCTTCCTGATTCTCCTCTCTAATCATGCAAGATGCCGGTAGTCTATCCCCCAATCCTTCGGACAGCTGGCTCTCCATCGTGAAGTCAAACATAGCTATGGCAAAATGAGTGACTAAAAATGCCCTGTTGCTTAATGAAAATCGGCTTATGTTTCTGCATAGCGTTGGCCATGTTTTGTCCTGAATTGGCTATGCTATGTGTCCTGAATTGGCCATCCTGTGTAGCTGTTCGCCAATGATACGGTCTGAAGGCCTCGATAGTGGGTTCTACTTTCTTATCATCGAGTTTCCTTCAGTGCCCGTTTCAAATTCAAATAGCTAATTTAGGGTAGATAGCTACCATGACCTTGAGGTAAGTCAGCCACAACTTCGAGGTCAAGGTAGGGAGTGATTCAAATTAGTCTTGGCCAACCTACCCCCAATTCTTGGTCGAGGTAGGCGGCTTGGAATGTAAAATCCTGGTTTTCTAACATTGCATTTGGGCAATAGACCGCATTGGGGTAGCTCAGACAGCCTTTAATTCCAAAATAATTGTTCCGTCAGTGTTTTTAGTAGCGTGATTGGGGTTTTTTTGAGTTTCAGATTTATCAAGCTTGAGGGAGAGGGCAGTTCCTGGTCAAGCAACTCTGGAACGGGAGACAATGAAAGCTCAGAATGGCAAAAGGTGGTAATATATTGCTAGCCTATTTTTCTATGAGGATGAGCATCAGCTTCTTGGTACAGCGCTTGGAAAGAGGGATTGGAAAGTGGCTTGAGGTTAAGGTTTAAGCTTAGACTATTGCCATTTTTTGCATTATGGATGCCCATCACAGCATCTCAGAACATGAAAATTGGCCAATCACTCTAGTTTTATTTCAAAGCGTTCTGTTTTTAGTATGTAGTGCTAAACTGGGCAATCATAGTCTTGCTTTTACTCACCCTTTATCTTGCTGAGGAGTGGTGATAATTTACTGACATTATATAGAAATTTCCTTTCGGTTGAATCCATGCTCAAAACACTGCATTTCGGTTCCTTTACTGTTATAAGATGGATGCAGTCAATCAAACAACATATATCTCCCGTTAAAATATCATTAACATCTGCGGGAGGCCGCTTGCTACCATGGGTCAGGCCAGGGTAGCATTTTCAAGGCCTGGGTAGGCTACCAAGAAGTGAATTTGAATCTGTTCTAGGCCAATATCTACCATGGCCTCAAACTCGTAGCGTTTAAGCTACCACCTACCTCGAATTCAAGGCCCAATTCTGAATCGGGCACAGACAGCTGACCGGACCGTTCCTTCGGACAGCTCCTTCTGCAGAGCTTGCAAGCATTTGTATTGCAGGTCCCTCTAAGTAGGGGACAATGAGTGTGTGCCAGGTGTCTTCTTTCTGGCATTTTGCATGTGCAATTTCTGCGAACTGGGTCAGCCATTGTGTGGCATTTCCACTCCCTTCTCCAGCTTTCAGCCCCATGAGGTGATATTGGTTGGGCGTACAGCCCAGAGGATCATCAGTTCCAAGCATGGTTTTAGGCATTTCAGTCTTTGCAGACTGCAGCTTGCTTTGGCGTACAGCCAGAAGGCGAGGCGAGAAAAGAGGGAAAGGAGGGGGAAGGAGGGGGAAGGGACGGAGTTAGGGGGGCCAGGAGGTGAGAGTGAGCTTCAGAAGTGGCTTGGAGTTTCCCAGGGCTAGCCGCAATCCCTCACAGCAGAGCCAGGTCGCGAGGGGCTCTCACTACCCTATCATGGATGCTGATGCGCAAGGGAGAGGACTAGGCCTGTAGAATTGGAACCAATTGTAAGGTCTGTAGTGCGGTTACATGGGCAGGGAGCAATAGGTTTACCATGATGAAGCAAGAGAAGAGACTGATCTCGGGAAGAGAAGCAAGGCACAAGTGCAGCCTTGTTATGACTGCGCTCCAGACTAGTATCATGAGCCTCACAAAGGCGCTGGTCTCCTCCTTGGTCTGGGGGCTGACAAACTGGAAGGGCATCACCAGGTCGCAGTCGATGTGGGGGCTGTGGTGGGTGAGGTTGGTGCCTGCTACGTCCGGCAGGAACAGCACTGGGCATGAAGGCGTAGCAGGTGTGGCAGCCCCTGACTTCCGCTGCCAGGTCCTGATGGCTGGTCAGTGCTTGCAGGCCGTTCATCGGGCTCATGAAGAACAGCTGTCGCAGCAG
>JASANA010006144.1:0-12556 GCA_030248095.1 Ptycholaimellus sp. GST1_10 | reverse complement strand
GCGGCCCATGCTGACGGTGCATCTATGTAACAGTGAATCATGAGCTGATTTTCAATTTTGAAAACCCTGGCTTAAGCTTTCAAGGTCAAACTTAAGCTATCCAAGGCAAACTTTTGCATTGTTCAGGCAAGTTTTGACTCTTTTCTTTCTTTCGTTTAATGGTCATCAGCAAGCGGGGGGACAAAGAGATCAGCATTATAGGTGATCTAAGAAAAAAAGGTGCTGAATCAGTGCGGCGTTGGAAGATGCTTCATGGTGTGTCCAGTTCTGGCACCATAGTGTCCGTAGGTGTGTAGGAGACCCTCAGCGTCCCGTCAGTAGCCTTTGCCGACAGCCTCCCTCCTCAACGCAGGCTACAGTATTGATCAAAGGAAAAAAGGGGTGGGACAGCTTACCAGTCTCCTCCTTGAGCAGCCTGATAGGGGGTCATTCAGGGTCTCGGTTGAGGAGGCAGATTTGAAGCACATCTGTGAATGAGTTTGAGCTCAGCAATTAGCCTTAGGGACTCAAGATTGAGGACGGTTTGTCTAGCCGCGTACCCACCTATGGGATTTGCTAGTCGGCAGCGGCGGAAAATGTACCTTGCGAATTTCCTCTACACTTTCTTCACCCTTTCCGTTTCAGTGGACCTGCCAAAAAGTCCAGAGTGGACTTTCACGTTATCCGTGCCCAGGCCTTGTAATGCCCACTCAAACAAATGCAGGTGACGCAGCAGATTCCAATAGTAGTAGGGTAATCTCCCTGGCTTTCGACTTGGGGGAAGCGAGATCTGGAGGAGACGGGCCTTACATTCGGCTGACCGATGATACCATTATTTCATCAACAAGTAGCAAGCATTCTTCTGATTTTTCCAGTCTGCGTCTGCGATTCAAAAAGGTACATTTCTTCGGATAATTCAATGGAATTGACTGCATCAAAAGCGTGAGAAATGATTGTTGGAAAAGGTATCTCTTTTCCATTTGAATGAGAACTATTGATGAAAATCACAACAGATAGAAAATCACAACAGATTTCATTCGCTTTGGCTTAAAATCAGGGAACCCAAGCTGAATCTCAGGGTGGTACGGGTGCAGAATTAGGCTTTGTTGACCACCTTGGGCAGGTTGTGCATGTCCCAAATTGCATTAGCAACTGGATTCAGTGATAGCTGAAAGGATTTTGCTGATATTACGTTTTACAGGGTGCGCCGTGCCATTTTTGACACCAATTTGGAGCCCGAAAAATCCAATTTGCTAATAAAAATAACAAAGTTGCTGAAAACTTTTAGTCTCTCATGTTTGACCTCATGTGAAAATAAATTTCAAAAATGAATTAAAATTTCAAATAAATTTCAAATAAATTTAACCTTTTGAAGGAAGATTAGCTTTTCAATAGCTTTCTTTCTTTTCTGGGATGGAAAGATGTTGATTTCCAAACTTTTGTCAAGACAAACGCGGCGCTACCGGTGCCAGAATTCTCTAAAAAATGAATCTCTTAGTCAAGTTTCGTGACGCTGAGATAGCTTTCGAAAATGTTACTGTTGAAAAATGCCGCCAAACAAAAATGCCAGTAGGATTTCGATATTCCAATTTCGACCGCCGAGTCAGTTTGCCATCAACTAACAAGGACAAGATGCAGGTCTACCTCGTAAAACTTGCTGATTTTAAATCCTTAAACAATACCTAAATCTTTCTTTCAGATGCTAATCGCTTCGCTGATGCTGGTTCTATCCCCCATCGAAGCTGTTCTTGAGGATTCGTTGGCTGACTTGGGTTTGTTGTGCATCTTCTATTTCGAATTTTCAAGTTCCACCCGGTTTTCTCCCAGTCCCACCCGGGTTGCCGACCCAGCGAGATCTTCTGGCCTTGCTGAAAGAGCGCAACAGCAACCGTCGACGTCGTCCTGGGGGCCGTGGCCGCCGTCTGTAGCTGCCCGATTGTGATTGCCTTTTTACAGTCCTTCTTTCAGCCTGTCAGTTGGGATAGAGCTGATGAAAATCTGTCAGACATGGTTGTTTAAAGATCACAGCTTATCAGCATTTTAGCAGTTTTTACGGTAAAAGCAGGGCTCGCATTTTCATCGTCAGTTTTGCAAAATTTTGCGCAAGAGCCGCTCCGCGCAAATTTTTTGCTCGGCCAGATCCTGGCAGTAGGGCAAATATTGTTTTTCAATCAAATTCGACGCTTTCGAAATTATCTGTCTTTATCTTCGTTTATCGCTAAAAGTCTTGGCAATTCTTGGCTTCTTGACATTTCTGAGCCGTAGGATTAGTTTTTCATCAATATGTCTAAATTTATAAAACTTAAGAAATTTAAATTGCTTTCAAATTTAAAAATAATGTTTAGAGCAATATCCAGGCCAATGTTCTGGCCAGCTAGGAGGAGACCGTCACTATGGGGCCCTGGGAGGGCTGGGGCCAGTGATGGAGAATGGACAGATGACGACGGACGTGATGTATCTTTTCCTGCGCAATCGCCTGATCGCCATCGCCATCCTGCACCTGCTCATCTGTCCTGGCGCCCTCATCTACTGCGGCTACGGTTGGCGGCTTGGAACTGGAAGGCATATCAAATTATGAGGGCGAATAGAAAAATCCTTTGTGGCTTTTTGGAGAGTTTTTTTGGGGGCAACTTGGAGGCATGTCCCACCCCCCTACATGGGGGTCAGCGCCTGGCGCCCACCCCCAGTGAGGGGGGGTGTCAGCGCCAGGTAGTAAATTATGGTTCTCATGGCAACGCTGTGGTTCACTGCCATTTTTGGCGCATGTTGTCATGTTTTCGAATGTCACTCAAAACTAAATTTTTTGATGTTTCAAAATACAAAAGTCATAAATCCCGTAGGAAAGGTCAAAAGGAATTTACGAAATGTGTAATATTTCTCGATTTATAGCCAAAAACCCGAAATCTGAATGTTTATAAATTTGAGCAAGCATAAATCCCGGTTTTTTAATGAAATCAGCTAAATTTTGAAAGGTGTATCCGTCAAGGGTATATTTTGAATGAATTAGATTGAATTTGCGAAATGTTTATTGGTTCTTTATTTATGGCCAAAAACCTAAAATATTGATGTTGCAAAAATTCGAACATGCAAAAATCAATGGTTTTCAATGAAATCAGTTGAAACTTGAGCACAACTTAAATTGAGTGGCGCTGCAGGTGACAACGCAAAACCCGTTTTGGACTTATCCCAACCTCCAATATATCAGTGCTTCATGACCTGGCAGTGTTACCCAACATGCACCCTAAAACAACAACAAAAAGACCGCCTCTCAACGTAAATTCTTAATAACAGCTTCAAAGTAATCACCGCAGCATAAATGCCAAATTCAATTGATTTCAATGAAAAACTAAGCTATGTTTGTTTAAATTATCGAAACATCAAGATTTTGGTGTTTGACCATACATCGGGAAATATAATTAATTCGTCAATTACCTTTAACATCACAAAGATACAACACCAACAGACGCACAATCCAACATTCAGCTCATTTCTTTAAAAAAATCTGTGATTTTTGTTTTTTTTGCATTTTGAAACATCAAAATTGGAATTCTAAGCGAAATTTGAAAAATTGGCTATAGAACCAAAGGGTTGCCATGAGAACTATAATTTGCTACCTGGCGCTGACTCCGCCTCTAGGGGGGTGGGCGCCTGTCGATGACCCCCTCTGTAGGGGGTGGGATATTCCTGACAACTTGTGGACACTATTGGAATAAGATATTCCTGGCAACTTGTGGACACAGTTGGATAGTGTGGGGAACATGATATCAAGTGGTCAAGTTTTGAGAATACGTATCAGTTGGAACATGGGTCACATAGAGCATAGCTCATTCATAACTCAATCATAAAATATGAAACGGATTTATTATAAAATCAAAAAAACATAAACCATAAAATAACAAAGTCACCTAAAAAATTAGCTCAATCAGATTTAACTGTGTAGGCAAAATGGAAAGAATAAAACTGCAGAGTGCATGCCGCGCCCCGGAAAGTATTCATTGCGTGAACAGAACTCCATGTGTCGAGTGGCCGGTGGCATTTGGACCGGCATCTACGGTCTTTTCCTCGCTGCCATTGGATTTGCCGCCGCCATCTTCATCTCCAACAGGTATTCCCTACTCACGATTTCAAGTCACCGATATGGCATCGAATAAAAATTAAAACACTAAGAACCAAATATAGAGAAAAATCAAATATGGTTTGTCACTGAATTCGGAAAAGGGTCATAAAAAAGTCCGAAGAAAAAACTTGAGCTTTTAGCTTTCTATCAATTCCCTTCATAGACACATGGTAAAATGCTGAATTTATTTCAGTGAAGATACACCATTTGGAATTATTCAGTGCAATGTACACCCAATACAGGGGTGTGAGGACTCTTTTTTTCTGGATGGTTCTATTTGATGCGGTGATTCTGATGCCCTTTATCATCATCTTCTACTCCATTGCCGCTACTCTACCAGTGCCGGACATCTCAGTTTGCGCCAACTTTTTTTGCTTTTCCGAGCAAGCTAAAAGTCAGCTGGTTAGACGCAAAATTGATGAAACAAGTATATGGCGCAAAGCGCAATAGGTGACCGCGGAGCGCATCCTTTATATGATACTTTGCAACTCAAAAATCTAGCCTGTGGTTTCTCAACCAATTTCAAAAGTAAGCACATATTTAGAATCGAAATATAAGACTAGTGAACAAAAAAAGCAACTCTTCTGTGCAATTCTTAAGACTTCAGGTACTACAGTGCAAAAACCGCATATTGCAATTTTCTAACTTTCTACCCAGAAAAGTAATGTTTTAAATGCTTCGGGACCAGTTCCACCCCTGCAGATATTCTTGAAATTTAATTACCTTTAAGCAAAAAAAAGTTTGTCCAAATCCATTGAGAATTCGCCATTTCTCAACCGACCCCATTTTTCAAAATTTCTACCCAAAAAAGTTATGTTTCCTATGCTCCGGGACCAGTTCCACCCCTCCAGATCTTCCTAAAATGTTATTACCTTTCAGCAAAAAAAAAGTTTGTCCAAATCCGTTGAGAATTCGCCATTTCTCAACATACCCCATTTATCAAAAGTTCTACCCAAAAAAGTAATGTTTCAAATGCTCCGGGATCAGTTCCGCCCCTTCAGATCTTCCTAAAATATTTTTACCTTTCAGGAAAAAAAAAGTTTGTCAAAATCCGTTGAGAATTGAGCATTTTACAGTGCTTGTACCAGATCAACTGTGGCCAGGTTGATGTTTTGGGATTTGGTTAGTTATATGCTTTGGATTGTAGAGGAGCCAAGATAGGATAATATTTGGTCAGCATCTGGCAAATGACATACAAAAGTAAGCCTTATTCATGGGCAAAGCCTAGCAATTGCCTTCCACTGAAGCACTGGGGCTGGGCGCCTCCAGGCCTGCTAAATTGCGCTCTACTCTAGCATTTGTTTTCATATTTTGGCTTGCCCAAGAGCCATCTACATACAACAGCATACCCCATTTTTCAACCTTTCTACCCAAAAAAGTAATGTTTCAAATGCTCAAATTCCGGGTCTACCCCTCCAGATCTTCCTAAAATAGCATTACCTTTCAGGAAAAAAAAAGTTTGTCCCAATCCGTTGAGAATTCGCCCGTTCCCAGCATTTCCAGGAACATATATATATAATATACAAGACTAAATAAAATGCTACAGCATGAGCAGCTTATGAATTGTCAATCATCAAAAAGAACTAGACTAGTTGTGACAAAATCGTGACAAATTTTGATTTAAATTATAAACCCATTTGAGTTAATATTTTAACAAGAATAAAATGCTACAGCATGAGAAGCTTATGAATTTTTGATCATCAAAAAGAAATAGACAAGGATTAACACAATCGTGATTTATTTTGAATTGAATCGAGCATAAATTTTAACATGTTCATTTCATTGGTTTTGTCTATCTAAAAACTCCACTGGTAATTCATAAGCAGGCGGCAATTTATGGCAGAAACCCTTTCTCAGCAGTGTATTTCATTTCTTGTTTATCGTCGATTTTTGATTAATTTTTGAACAATATTTAAAGTTCAATTTTTAAATAAAAATTTTAGATTAATTTTTGAACTTAAGTATTTTTAGGCCTCAAAAATATGAAATGAATGCCCTAATGGAAGCATGATTCGCAATAAAGATTGATCGTATTGTTAATGCCTGCGAAACTTAATTTTGCTTAGCTAGTTACAATTTGATTTTGATACTGTTAATTTTCTACAATTTTAGTTTTATTATTCCAAAAAAAAATCTACAATTTTTTTCTATTTTATTTTATGGAATTTCATTGAATTTTTACTTTATTTTTTGTTATTTTCTTTTTTTATTACTTTTTCTAAAGTATTTGTGCTTTTTGTGCCAAAATTGCCGCCTGCTTATGAATTACCAGTGGAGTTTTTAGATAGACAAAACCAATGAAATGAACATGTTATGCTCGATTCAATTCAAAATAAATCACGATTGTGTTAATCCTTGTCTATTTCTTTTTGATGATCAAAAATTCATAAGCTTCTCATGCTGTAGCATTTTATTCTTGTCTATATCTTGTTCATGTGGAAGACATTTTTTTATTTCCCACATGAACAAGGCTAGGAGTTCGCCACATGAACAAGGCTTCATGAAAATGGTGATTGAGGCACTTACGATTTGGCTGGCCAATAGTACCGTACCAATAATGACCTGAGCATCAATTTAAACTGAGGAGCACTAAACAAACGAAACATGTAAAACTGCGCAGTTTCACAAAAATGAAACATGAGAAAATGGGTAGAGCACAAAATCGAACAAAATTGCTCTCAAAAACGTGAATTGATTGGAAAATTTCTTCAAAAAACCTATGACAAAAATAACACCATTGGATAGCTGGAACAATTTGCTAAAACACGTAATTCTTAGATTTTTGAATTTCGCTTTTGTTCAAAAATGAGAACACTTCAAATTCGGGGATGTCATTTTTTATGCCATTTTTTGCAGGTTTTTTCAAAATTTCTAAAATACCAGGGCCAAAATCTAAATTTCACGATTTTTCCCATCAAGATCTCAACTAGAGCTTTCGATGGATATATATATGTCCTAGGTTTCAAGCAATACCCGATGAGCTCAAACTCGTGACATGAAAGTCCAAAAAACTCGATCACCCATTCATAACTAGGGCGCTGTCGCGCCCTAGGATATACACAAATTGGCCTGGCGCGAGGGAGCGCAGCGACCGTCAGCGCCCAGGCCCTCTTTTCGACCCAGGTGTCATTTTCGAGGGTCAATGCTAGATCTTAATTTTGATAAGGCTCTAGCTGCCGCTATGAGCCTCTAATCGTTTTAATTCTTGTTGCATTGGAAAGAGCATTCACTAATTAGTCTAGACTCGCGTGAAAAGCCCCTAAAACCTTGTATTTCATGGTGAAAATCGAAAAATAAGTTGCCGTCCGAACTCCTGCTGCCCTGCTGCTGCTGCTGCTGCTGCTGCTGCTGCTGCTTCGCATCTGCTAATGAACGAGAGTAGGTATTCAATTTATCCCCCCCCCCCACCCCCCTCTCCGGTCCTTGGGCTTCAGGTATTCATTTAAAAGTCATAGCTCTTCAATTGACCAGTTCAGCATAGGCACCAGTGGTGTAGTGGTGTAAGCGGACCGGTGGCTGGTTGAAACTGGCATGTTCGAATCCTTCTCGTGAATAAAGTTTTTTTTTGTATATTTGAAGTTGAGGAAATAGCTGGTACCGTCGGCAAGCCAAAAGTAAAGATCTTTTCACCTGAAAATCGATTCCCTCGAGTGTAAAGGAAAGAATATATCAAATTTAATATTTTTTTGCATGATTTTTCACTTTCCAAACATTCGTTTTTTTAACTAAATGGTGTCTTATTCGTTTATGCAAAAAAATAAAAACAACAATTAGAAGAAACTAATTGATACAAGTCTTTTGTATGTTTAAAGTTGAGGAAATAAATGGTACCATCGGCAAGCCGAAAGTAAAGCTCTTTTCTCCCAAAAAAAACAAATGCCCCGAGTGTAAAGTCAAGGAAATTTCCCTACTACGAGTGGAATCTGCTGTGTCACCTGTATTTTGTTTGAGCGCGCATGAAAAGAGCTCTTGAACTGCGCGCGAAAACAAAATGCAGATGCCCCACAAGCAGATTCCACTCGTAGTAGGGAAATTTCCTTGACTTTACACTCGGGGCATTTGTTTTTTTTGGGAGAAAAGAGCTTTACTTTCGGCTTGCCGATGGTACCATTTATATATATATATTGGGCTGGCGCGAGCAAGCGTTAGCGAAGTGTCAGCGCCCAGCCCCTCTTTTCGACCTAGGTGTAAGTTTTTGGGGTTATTGCTAGATCTCAATTTTGATAAGGCTGCCATTCGTCACAGAAAGCTCCATTTGTTTCGATTCTTTTTGCATTGGAAAGAGAAACATCGAATTGACTATAGTTTATCTTTTGACTTTTGCATAAAACGATTTATTTTCCCATCAAAAATGCAAAAAACCATTTGTCCGCTCTCCTTCTCCTCCTCCTCCTCCTCCTCCGCATCTATTCAATGGACGATAGTAGGTATTCATTTCTTCCCCCTTCCCCCCTACCCGGGTCCCTGGGCCTCATTTAATTATTCATTGTTAAGTCTTAAGTGCAACAGTGGTTGCATGTGCGTCAGTGGCGTAGTGGTGTAAGCGATTGGACAGCTGGCAGTTTCGAATCCTTCTCAGGCATCAATTTTTCTTTTTGTGTATTTAAAGTTGAGAAAACAACTGGTACCATCGGCAGACAAAAAGCAAAACTTTTTTCTCCCAAAAATCGATTGCCTTATGTATATGTCAAGAAAAATTCTCAAAAATATTTTAGTTAGTCAATAAATTTGCATTGTAATTTTTGTTTTTGAAACGTTTTGATATATTTTTCTAAACAAGTTTATTTTTACTTACAATTTTTTATTCATCTAATAAAAAAATTAACAACTAAATATATAACCAAAAATTTAAAAATTTCTATTCACATGTTTTATACTATATTAAAAGTGGAAGAAATATCTGGTACCATTGGCAAGCCAAAAGTGGGTCTCTTTTCTCTAAATTTTGTAATTGCCTCGAGCAAAAAGTCAGGGAAATACATCTACTACTAGTGGAATCTGCTGCGTCATCTGCATTTTGTTTTTGGCGCGCATGGAAAGAGACACTGAACTGCGCGCCAAAAACAAAATGCAACTGTCCAAGCAGCAGATTCCACTAGTAGTAGATGTATTTCCCTGACTTTTTGCTCGAGGCAATGACAAAATTTAGAGAAAAGAGACCCACTTTTGGCTTGCCAATGGTACCAGATTATATATATATGAGGACAAAAGTTGAGTAACCTCTATAGACCGCGGAGCGGCCCTTCTGGCCGCTCTGCGGTCAAAAATATATTTGTTGAATTTCATAAAAGGCATCCTGAAAAAAGCCTTTTAAAATATTTCACAATTCCAACTTATTAGAGAGTACGCAATATTTTGGTGCAAATGGAATCCCTTATCAGAAAAACTGGGTGATTTATAAAAAAGTTGAGTGCTTGAGAAAAAAATGTTAGAAAAAAAGTGCTAGAAAAAAATGTTAAGCTTTTTCTCATTTCGCTTGCCAGGATATGGACCCATTCAGCCAGAGCATATTGGAAAAGAATGCAGTTCATAGCTATCAGATTTCGTTCAGCATGCTAGTCTGCATCGCCGTCTTGCATCTCATCGTGGACCTCTGCACCCTCATTTTCCTCTACCGCTTCCGCTGCATAGGTTCCACAAGGGCACATTTGAACATTTATTATGCTAATTTTTGCCCAACAAATTTCAAAAGATTGAAAAAAGGTACCAAAATATGCCAAACAATTTAGCATGGTTTTTTTTAACTGACGAACAATTTTCTGGAATAATTTTTCTTGCTTTGCTTTTGCAACTTACGCTGCATAGGTTCTACCGGGGCACTTTTGACCATTTACTATGCTAATTTTCGTTCACCAAATTAATGCGGAGAAAAGATAGAAAAAATTAGCAGAGATATGCATCGATTTTTTACCCGACATTCGAGTTTTGAGCGGCAAGAATTTGACTGGAAACATTGATTGTCAGAGGCTGCAAGGAATCGGCTGGAGTCCGCAGCAGTGGCGGAAGTTCAGCCAGCCCCGAACGCCTATCCCCAGATGGAGACTGCGATTGCGGAGGCTGGCCAGCAAAGCCCTCCATACCCCACCGACAGCATCTGAACTCAGTCTGCTCCTCCTCCTGTTGAGATTCAACTTTTTTCTGCCAATCCTCTTATCGCTGACTGATTTGCTGTTTCGATGTGATTCTGAATCCTAGTATTACCATTGCCTCAGCGCCAAGTTAGCGAGTTGTTCTGTTTACAATTTTGACTCATCTACCGCTGCTTAGTTAAGAAAAACATTGTGTTTCACAAAAAATACCAATATCCCAAATTAAGGTTCACTTTATTGCCAGTGTTGGGACATGTTCCCTCGGCATATTTTCTTATGCAGAATATTCTCCTGTCATATATTTATCACTGGATAATTTACCCACTAAGGATCTTAGTGGCTATCAACTAGTGGCACTTAACTAGTTTTAGTGAACATAATCTATCAGGAGATGTCCGAAGATGTTAAATGAATTCCTTAAGACAGCCTTTTTGATAGGTTTGAGAATCGGTGGCACAAAAATTTTTGACCCCCCATTTTTATGTTTGGATCTGAAAAAGGGGTTAATTTTATACTACGTCCTAGAATGGGAGCGTTCAAAATGCCTCCGTTGGCTCACAATCGCTAATTGATTGAAGGTAGGTTGGCGCAGTAGGTCAAATTTGTGATTTTCAGACCCGCGACACAAATATGGAACTAGCAAGCTCAATACTCAATGAAATCCGTAAATTCCAACTGTATGGCAACCTTATAGATCTAAGGTGTTTAGTGACACCTTTTAACCACAGATTTTATAAAACTTTTCAAATGCAAAATCTGATCCAAAATGAAAATCACGAAATATCAAATTTTCATTTTTTTCAAATTAGCTGATTTTCTGTGCCGTAACTACCTGGGCCAGTCTCAAAACTAGCATTTTCGTACTCTTCGTGAAATTTTGATCTAGAAAATGCCTCCTGTTCTCCAAAAAACTGCTGGCCCATTATGACTTTGCTCCGATTTATGTGCCCTCCTCTAGATATGCCCCATGTTATAGCATAGGGCACTTAAGGTAAGACAAAATTTTTGCACTAAAAAACTTCCTGCTCATCAGGAAACCAATATTGCTCAATTTCCTCTTATGAGCTAACTACCTTAAGCCTTACGCAGGTACTAAGCAAGAAAAATTGCTGGATTTCAGTTTAAATTTATGAAAAATTATCCAAAGCATGAGGGCAGGTCAAGAATTAGCCCTATGCTAAACATAGGGCAAAATTGACGAAAAAATTTTGGGTCTTGAATTTTGATTCCAATGGCCTAAATCGATCCTCTAGCCTCAAATACACCCAAAAATATCATTTTTGTGCTTAAATTTAGATTATGTCAAAATCTCATAATTTTGAGTTTTTCCTTAGCTTGGGACAAATTTGGCCAAAAATCTTGAAAAAGTCAAATTTCAAAATACTTAAAATTTGGGCACAATAATGATGTTTTTGGGTGTATTTGAGGCTAGAGGATCGATTTAGGCCATTGGAATCAAAATTCAAGACCCAAAATTTTTTCGTCAATTTTGCCCTATGTTATAGCATAGGGCTAATTCTTGACCTGCCCTCATGCTTTGGATAATTTTTCATAAATTTAAACTGAAATCCAGCAATTTTTCTTGCTTAGTACCTGCGTAAGGCTTAAGGTAGTTAGCTCATAAGAGGAAATTGAGCAATATTGGTTTCCTGATGAGCAGGAAGTTTTTTAGTGCAAAAATTTTGTCTTACCTTAAGTGCCCTATGCTATAACATGGGGCATATCTAGAGGAGGGCACATAAATCGGAGCAAAGTCATAATGGGCCAGCAGTTTTTTGGAGAACATGAGGCATTTTCTAGATCAAAATTTCACGGAGAGTACGAAAATGCTAGTTTTGAGACTGGCCCAGGTAGTTACGGCACAGAAAATCAGCTATTTTGAAAAAAATGAAAATTTGATATTTCGTGATTTTCATTTTGGATCAGATTTTGCATTTGAAAAGTTTTGAAAAATCTGTGGTTAAAAGGTGTCACTAAACACCTTAGATCTATAAGGTTGCCATACAGTTGGAATTTACGGATTTCATTGAGTATTGAGCTTGCTAGTTCCATATTTGTGTCGCGGGTCTGAAAATCACAAATTTGACCTACTGCGCCGACCTACCTTCAATCAATTAGCGATTGTGAGCCAACGGAGGCATTTTGAACGCTCCCATTCTAGGACGTAGTATAAAATTAACCCCTTTTTCAGATCCAATCATAAAAATGGGGGGTCAAAAATTTTTGTGCTCAGCCGTCCAAAAATTCTCACACCTCTCAAAAAGGCTGTCTTAAGGCGTTTACCGGCCAACCAAGTACCGGTGAAGTATTCCCCTCGTAAGTATCCTCTCAAAATTGTCAAATAAGTGCGCACATGGTCGAATTCGAAAAC